>JAVXUP010001100.1:0-280876 GCA_033070095.1 Escallonia herrerae
GCGGTTGGCATTAATATGCCTGCCACGTGCCGTCCCCCACCCCTGCCACGTGGCCCAACCCCATGGCCCCTGCCACGTGGCGTCCCCCTCCCCCTGCCACGTGGCCCACCAGCATGGCCAACCGGCGGTATTAGCGATGGCCCTGCCACGTGGCATCCCCTCCCCCTGCCACGTGGCCCAACCGCCGGTGCCACCCGCGGTTGGTCCCCTCCCTCTGCCACGTGGCGTCCCCTCCCCCTGCCACGTGGCCCAACCGCTCCTACGACCCGCGGTTGGTCCCCTCCCTCTGCCACGTGGCGTCCCCTCCCCCTGCCACGTGGCCCAACCGCTCCTACGACCCGCGGTTGGTCCCCTCCCTCTGCCACGTGGCGTCCCCTCCCCTCATCCGCAGGGCCCAACCGCTCCTACAACCCGCGGTTGGTCCCTGCCCCCCTCCCCTGCCACGTGGCGCCCCCCCCGCGTGATGCCCCACCTGGTGTCCTTCCCCACGATGCCACGTGTCGTCCTTCCCTCCCCCGTGATGCCCCAACGTGGTGTCCTTCTGCCGAATTTTTTTTTTTGCAGCAGCCTTTGACCGCATAAACACCCACCCTTCCTCACTTTTTTCTGTCTTTTTTCTTCTCTCTTCCTCGCTTCTCTCTTTATAATCCCCTCCCCCGAACCCTTCTTCTGCACTCTGTCATCTTTTACCAACTTCCTTCGTACTTCATATCTCACCTACATAATCTCCACAACAATACAAATCAAAAAATTTTACGCTAGAAGATCGTGGATAACCGCTAGAAGATCGGTAGTTTTTTCTTTAAATACATCAAGTCACAACAAGTAAGTATTTTGAATTTCCTTATAATTCAATGTTAGGTTTATACAAATCAGCGTATTACATTTATAGATTCCAAAACAGAGATTTTTTAGGGTGCCAAATATAGACAGTTTTTCACGAATTTATAAAAAATAGCTAGAGCTAGATTTTGCCAAAATACAAAAAAGAGACCCTAGTTATTCTTAAAGGATCTGTCTCAGGTAAAAATTTCAGATTTTTCCAAAGACTGGAAAGGGGTTAACTGATACGGGGAACCTTGTAACTCTGCAGTGTATTTTAAAATATCAAGCTAGCGCGATTTCGCGCGAAACTTTTATGAGAATCCTAGGATGTTGGGAAGTTCCATTCCCCAGGAATTCGGGCCATTCCGAAGCCGTTACCTATTTTTTTGGCCGAACGGCCCTTTAAGCGCTTGATCCGGACACCGGTTCGCGATTTTTGGGCGAAACCTCCGTAAAATACTTTTTATGTCAAGAATGAATTCAGGAAGCCTCAAGTAGCATTTCGAAGCACTTTTGATATTTTTTTATGCCAGGGGCATTTCGGTAATTCGCCGCCCCGAGAGGGGTATTTCGGTAATTTTACAGTGCTAAGTTTTTTGACGGACTTTTTAGTCCAGAAATATAATTACAAAACCTGAAATGTTGTTTTGAAGCTGACGTGGCGCGCGTAGGGGTGTTTTGGTAATTTTCCCGCGCCAAGGGGTGTTTTGGTAATTTTCCCGTGCCAAGTTTTTCAAACGACTTTTTAGTCCAGAAATGTAAGTAAACCACCTGAAATGTTGTTTTGAAGCTGGTTCGGGGGCGTTGGGGTGATAGTGAACGCTCAGGGGCATTTCGGTAATTTGCCGATGTTCGGGGGCTATTTTGCTAGGAAGGATCCAGCTTAAAATTCATACCTTAAAATAACTTTTAGTTCAGGAAAGGGTGTGAGACACCCGAAAACTTATTTTGTTCCAGATGTTCTGAACCTTGTGACGCACCGGCGATGACTGCCAGGGGATATTTTGCATAAGTAGCGGGTGTTTTGGTAACTTGCCCCCTTTAAAATTTTTCCTGATATATTTGGTATATAATTGACGTAATACATTTAAAAACTTGACTTTAAAGCGGTTTTGAGGTGTTGGAGGTGTAGGGGCCATCGGGCTATATATTGCTATATAACCACGTTGGCGCTAAATTCAGTGGGAACTAGCGTAATTAAGCGTTCGGAGTGGTGGGAATTGAGGATTTGTTTTAATACATTGAAATAATGACTATTGCTAATGTGTTGGTAAGCTAGGTTAAAGATCCAGTTATAGTTTTGGAATGTAAATATTATGGATATTATGGACGCTAAGTTGGTTTATAATTATATTTTGTTCTTAAAGGTATGAATTTCAGCTCTGGACCTCATGATACATCAATCCTATACGATGACGATGACCACGTCGCGAGGCACGTATTTGACGGTGTCGATAGGGGTGTTTTGGAAACAATTCAAAGCACAAGGCACCTTGAAGAGTGGGTACTAAACGAGGAACAAATACAGCTATTACACCGTCAAAATTTAACCCTGTTCACCGATCCCGGGAAATGGTCTCGACACGACGATTGCCTTATATCCGCTCTAGTTGAACGATGGAGGAGCGAGACGAACTCATTTCACTTCCGGTTTGGTGAAATGACTGTTACGTTAGAGGACGTCGGATTTATACTTGGAATCCCATGTCACGGCAGACCCGTTACTTTGAACGTGCCGTCTGCATCCATAGCGAATATGGCTATGCAGTATTTTCCGGGAATTCCAAGGGCAGCGCTTACAACAAACGGCGTCAAGCTTAAATGGCTGAGAGAGCAGTACGGCGTGCTACCGGATGAATACACTCCTCAAGATTTCGTGACGTATACGAAGGCATTCCTTCTGTATATTATTGGAGCTATATTACTTCCGACGCATTCGAAAAACACGGTGCATCCGAAGTATATGGTGTTCTTGGAGGATCTTGAGGAGGTATACTCCTATTCGTGGGGTTCAGCTGTCCTTGCGCACCTATATCGAGCACTGCATAAGGCTACGAGAAACGGTGCCAAGTCCATTGCCGCCTGCCTGACTCTATTACAGGTATGAGCATTTATTTTCTTGGTAGGATCCTTAGTCAATATATTCGGGATTAATTACTAATTCCATATAATGTTTGCATTCACAGGTTTGGTCTTACGAGAGGCTACCCATGGGTCGTCCACAACCGTTGGTAGATTCCGATGAGACGTGGCCTAGGGTGTGGGCCTGGGGGCCTACGACCAACCGGAGGTGGAGACGGGTAGACCCTCACCACCATCTAAAGTTCTATCGGGGGGAACTAGAGATACTAGATGCATCCCAGGTGACGTGGCAGCCATATGGCAAGGTGATGCATCTGTTGGATGAGTGGTGTTGGCAACTTCCGGTGTCGTACGTGCTGGCAGGTTTGGTTCGGGTGCCGCTCATTCACTTCGAAGAATGTGAGTTTCAGATGCCCGATCGAGCTATGAAGCAAGCTGGCTGTCCACAAGGGATACCAAAACCCGCTGTAGACATGCGGCCATACAGGGGTGGTCGAGGGCCGAACTTCGAGGTGGCTGATGCCTTGATTTTGTTGGGTGACGAGGTGCACCAGTGGAATACCTGGCAGGAAACGTATGATAGCCTTGTATCGCTGAAGCACGACGGCATTAGTACTGAGGAATACTTACAGTGGTTTCTCAGGGTGACGCGCACGAGGGTGAATCGCCCTTCCCAGGTGAAGAAGACATCGTACGCGCCACGTGAGGTCTATGACCAGTTCTGGGCATTGGCCATTGTAAGTCATGCTAGTGTTGTTTGATAATTTATTTGCGCACCTTATCGACCATTTGTCAAATATGATTAGCCATATTTTTCTATGCATGTTTTTTAGGTTGACCAGGGCATTGAGGTGTTCAAGCAGCTGGAGTCGTTTGACTGGTTTGTCGCGCAGGCTCCTGACAATCTCAAGAGGTCCATTGAGAAGTACAAGACTGAAGTTCAAAACTTTAGTCTTGCGTACCGGGGTTACGAAGGGGAGCCGTCTAGTCGCCCTCGTCCTGAAGCGTACGACTATCAGCCCCAGAGTCAGGTGTGGGAGTCGTCTGGTCGCCCTCTTCCTGACGCGTACAACTATCAGCCCCAGAGTCAGGTGTGGGAGCCGTCTGGTCGCCCTCCTCCTGACGCGTACGACTATCAGCCCCAGAGTCAGGTGTGGGAGCCGTATAGTCGCTTGCCTCCTGACGCATACGACTCTCAGTGCCAGAGTCAGGTTCCCCAAGTAGGAATCCAGGCCTCGCGCCCAAGCTTTCGGTCGGACAAAGGACAAGCGACGAAGCCATTGAGGTCGGACAAGATGGCTTGGATCGACCGGCACTACTTTGGGCATGAGCCTGTCAATTCAGCAGACTTTCCCCTTGCGACATTCCTAGGTCATGAGGATATCAGAACGTTGGCGCCGGAGACAGATCTTTCAAATTTTGTCATGAACGCTTACATAGAACTGCTCCGGATTAGAGAGCAACGTTTTAACCGTTCTGAATATTTGAAGCTTAACATGTATCCCACTCATTTTGTGGAATTAACGGTGAGAGAATTCACAGAATGGAGGCGAGGGGGCGGCAGGAGTAAGTGGAAACCAGGTCGAAACGTGTTAGGCATGATGAACGCAGACTATCAATGTCCCGCTGCTGATGCGAACCTTATCATGATACCCTGTCATCATGCAAACCACTGGTTCCTATTAGTTCTCCATCCAGCGTTCAGAACGGTTCACATATACGATAGCCTAAGGGAGGACGAGCCTGGACAGCTGCTGGCACAGATGTACAACGAGTACATCACTTTAGTGGTTAGTATTTATTTTTTGACCTTGGCCCATAGTATATTGTTCTTGTCTCATAGGCTTGATTCTCGTTTTTATTGTTGGATGCAGACTACTGTCCTCTCGCTAGCATGCGGACGGCCACAGGGTGACCCTTGGACGGTCGTGATGATAAAGGACCGACCAAAGCAATATAACGGTCACGATTGCGGGATTTACGTCCTCAAGTACATGGACTACGTTGCTCGCTCGGAAGTGCTCAAACACTCCTCGTGGACTAGGAAGGATGCCTTGACGTTTAGGTATAGGATAGCCTGGGAGCTGAAAAAGAATGAAGCTAGACGCATTCATTACCATTATCCTGACGTGCGTGGCTAGCTGCTGTGATGTTACAAAAAATTGTACCAAAAAGAAATGTACATAATTTTTCGCATGCTATGAATTTGGCGCTAAAATGTGCGCGAATATACCTTTCATATGACGGCATTCGAAAAAATTACGCGTCTCGCTTTTCGCCGAAATTCATAGAAATGGGCTAACTAGCGTGCATGAGGTGCAATGAGCGAAAAAAAAGTGACAAAAAAAATTTCAACTTTTTTCGGAAGCTATCAAATGCGGCCTATAGTGTGCCCGAATAGGCCCTTCCTAGGAAAACTCAAAAATTAATGTGTCTCGTTTTTCGCCGAAAGTCTTACAAATGGGCTAACTAGCGTGCCTGAAGTGCAATGAGCGGAAAAAAAGTGACAAAAAAAATTACAACTTTTTCGGAAGCTATCAAATGGGGCCTAAAGTGTGCCCGAATAGGCCCTTCCTAGGAAAACTCAAAAATTAATGTGTCTCGTTTTTCGCCGAAAGTCTTACAAATGGGCTAACTAGCGTGCCTGAAGTGCAATGAGCGGAAAAAAGTGACAAAAAAATTACAACTTTTTTCGGAAGCTATCAAATGGGGCCTAAAGTGTGCCCGAATAGGCCCTTCTTAGGAAAACTCAAAAATTAATGTGTCTCGTTTTTCGCCGAAAGTCTTACAAATGGGCTAACTAGCGTGCCTGAAGTGCAATGAGCGGAAAAAAAGTGACAAAAAAAATTACAACTTTTTTCGGAAGCTATCAAATGGGGCCTAAAGTGTGCCCGAATAGGCCCTTCCTAGGAAAACTCAAAAATTAATGTGTCTCGTTTTTCGTCGAAAGTCTTACAAATGGGCTAACTAGCGTGCCTGAAGTGCAATGAGCGGAAAAAAAGTGACAAAAAAAATTATAACTTTTTTCGGAAGCTATCAATTGGGGCCTAAAGTGTGCCCGAATAGGCCCTTCCTAGGAAAACTCAAAAATTAATGTGTCTCGTTTTTCGCCGAAAGTCTTACAAATGGGCTAACTAGCGTGCCTGAAGTGCAATGAGCGGAAAAAAAGTGACAAAAAAAATTACAACTTTTTTCGGAAGCTATCAATTGGGGCCTAAAGTGTGCCCGAAAACGGAGTTACCAAAAATATCAATAATCCACAAATCAAATCACAAATTAAAGATTGCACAAACCAAATCACAAATTTAAACATTATAAAAGTTCAATTTATACAACTGAAACATTAACCCTAACACTCTTCCTCATCATCGTCCTCCTCGACCATACTGCCAGGTTCGATACCTAACACTTTATAATGGTTTCTCTTGTCATGATCAGTCATCTTATTACACAACGCACACTTTCGTAATTTTTTTTGACCCGTTGCTTCTTCAATCGGATTCTTCATGCGTATTGCTCGTTTTCGCCCTTTTGTTTGAGAAATAATTGGATCAAAAATGTCGTCCTCCTCACGTTGTAGGTCAGTGCCGTCAATGACTGGCTGTTTGGCTCGATTGAATCTACCGCCTGGAGTTGGTCGAGTAGTCGGAGTGTCCACAGTTTCTGGTAATGCCATCCTAAACTGTGCATGCATAGCCTTATCCCGTGCGGCTGCTTCAACTTGATACCTGTACCCATCAAATGTCGACGCTGCATCCATTGATAAACCGTGCATGATGTTACAAAGGTGATTATATCGCAGCGACTCAGATTGCTCGAAATCAACTGAAACATTGGGCACGTAAGGAATGTGACCGTGGACTCTGTTGGCTTCCTTCGTCCACCGTTCCAAGATATACGGTGGAGGGATTTCACTAGCATTCTTGGCGCTCAAAACCCTCAACGCGTGTCGACAAAGTATACCTTTATGCTCAAACAGTTGACAGTTGCAATTAACCAACCCAGTGTCCTTACAAATTGCTACGGTAAAATGTCGTCTGGTCCTCGGAGCCGACGAAGAGCACGGATTGGCGAAGTTCGTCACATTTGTCAAAGCATAAACCTTGATGTCTCTGGTGGAATACTCGTGCAACTTTGTCATGCCATATTGATTCGACTTTAGTAGTTCCTCTTGAAACTGTCGAAACATTTCCTTGGTATAGACTTGAGCCGCATGAGCCTCTAAAGGTGAATAAAGTAGTATAGCTCTTTCTTTGCAAACTGTAGCCGCGTCGGCTTCTCTCTCACGGTACAATTGCCTGTCAACGGCTTTCTGCATCTCTAGTACGAACTCCGCTATACTTGAAGACTGGCCTACGTACCCATCAAAGAATGAATTCATAGCTTCGCTTCTCGAGGTCGTAGTCATTCCGGCTGCAAAAAAATTCTTGGTGTAGGCACCGACCCACTGTGTCTTGATCTCATACAACGATTGTAACCATTCGTGATTGTGCAAATAGTAAGTATCCATTAACGTGGCCCACCTCTCCTCGAACACGTCTACCGTCAACGATTTCTTCACACATGTATTAAAGTCAGTCTTGAATGACGGATGGTTTGCATATACATGGTGAAGCCGTTCGGGATATTTGTTGCTTATGTGCCATGTGCACAGGCCATGGTGAGTATCTGGAAGGACCTTAGCGATTGCATTTTTCATTGCCAGATCTTGGTCGGTGATGATGGTCTTTGGAGGAATATGATACATTGCTTGAAGCCACGTTTCAAATAACCACGTAAATGACTCCTCCGTCTCATCCCTAAGCAGGGCAAAGCCAAACGAGATTGACTGATAGTGGTGGTTCACCCCGGTGAACGGAGCAAAAGGCATAGAGTACTTATTGGTGCGGTATGTGGTGTCAAACGTCACAACATCCCCAAAATTTTGGTAAGCAGCTCTAGAACGGGGGTCCGCCCAAAATATAGTACTAATGCGGTTCTCATCATCCAGTTGGAGACTGTAAAAAAATCCAGAATTCTCACTCTGAAGGGACCTGAAGAGATCAAGTGTAGTTTGAGAATCACTCTTACCGAAAGACTCTCTCCTCTGAGCACGAAGTTCATTTCGAAGGTCTACTTCGTTGAAACTCAACTTGTCAATCCCCCCAGCCTGGCTTGAGAAAACCCCCATCATCTTAGAAGGTGGAATTTTAGCCTCGGCCATTGTAAAAATTAGTTGTCTGTGTGCCGCGCTTATTTCTCGGTGTTGATGAATTTGACCAATCTTACTGGGGGTCATCAACTGATGATTATGGCTCAACTCCACTCCTGTGACAACCCAATGGTTTTCATTTTTTCGGTGTACTGCATACACATGGGCCTTGCAGCCGGTACCCGGAAATGTGTCCCGTTTTCTTTGTCTTGTTGTCCCTTCGTCACTGATCCGAACGACCGGAGTTACATGCGGTGCTCCTCTATGACACTCAAATAGTCTTGCACCAATTTGATCTGTATTCGCCCGTTTTCTAGTCGTCTTAGTTCTAATACCGAAACCTATCGTTTTCGAATATGCTCTATAGTATGCTTCAACTTCGTCCAGTGCTTGAAAAACTTGACCAACGTAAGGTGGATCAGAACCTTCACAAAAATTATTTCCTCCAGTTGCATCCATATTTATACTGGAATCTAAAAAATAAAAATTATATCATTCTCAACAAGTCATAGATTTAAATAAAAGAAGAATAAAATTTATTTAAACCACCGTCTTTCGAGAAATTTGGTATAATGTAAAATTAGCAAAATAGCCCCCGATGAGCGACAAATTACCGAAATGCCTCCGGGGGTTCATTATCACCCTAACGCCCCAAATCAGCTTCAAAACAACCTTTCAGGTGCTTTGCTTACATTTCTGGACTAAGAAATCCTTTGAAAAACTTAACGCTGCAAATTTACGAAAATACCCCTATCGGGGATGCGAATTACCAAAATGCCCCCTGACAACAAGCTTCCTGAATTCACTCTTTAAAATAACTTTTCAGGTGTCTCACACCCTTTCCTGAACTAAAAGTTATTTTAAGCACATATTTGTGTAACGTAAAATTAGCAAAATAGCCCCCGGGGGTTCATTGTCACCCTAACGCCCATCAAACCAGCTTCAAAACAACCTTTCAGGTGTTTTACTTACATTTCTGGACTGAAAAACTTTTTTTCGGGAAAATTACAAAAACACCCCTCGCGGGGGGGCAAATTACCAAAATGCCCCCTGGTTTCAGAAAATATCAAAATTGCTTTAAAACGCTATTTTAAGCTTCCTGAGTTCATTCTTGATTTAAAAAGTATTTTACGGATTTTTCGCCTAAAAATCCCGAACCGGTGTCCGGATCGAGCGCTTAAAAGCCCGTTCGGCCAAAAAATTAGCTAACGACTTCGGAATGGTCCGAATTCCTGGGGAATGGAACTTCCCAACACCCTAGGGTTCTCATAAAAGTTTCGCACGAAATTGTGCTGTCTTGATATTTTAAATTACACTGTAAAGTTACAAGGTTGCGCGTATCAGTTAACCCCTTTCTAGTCTTTGAAAAACTCTGAAATTTTAACCTGATACAGATCTTTTGAAAATAACTAGGGTCTCTGTTTTGTATTTTGGCAAAATCTAGCTCTAGCTATTTTTTATAAATTCGTAAAAAAACTGTCTAATTAAGTTTTCACCTTTAGCGACAATTACGCCCCGCAATCAGCTGCAAAATAACATTTCAGGCGTTTTACTTACATTTCTGGACTTAAAAGTCCGTTGGAAAATTTTTTCGGGAAAATTACCAAAATACCCCTCTCGGGGTGGCAAATTACCAAAATACCCCCTGGCTTCAGAAAATATCAAAAGTGCTTTAAAATGCTATTTTAAGCTTCCTGAGTTCATTCTTGATCTAAAAAGTATTTTACGGATTTTTCGCCTAAAAATCCCGAACCGGTGTCCGGATCGAGCGCTTAAAAGCCCGTTCGGCCAAAAAATTAGCTAACGGCTTCGGAATGGCCCGAATTCCTGGGGAATGGAACTTCCCAACACCCTAGGGTTCTCATAAAAGTTTTGCGCGAAATCGCGCTGGCTTGATATTTTAAATTACACTGCAAAGTTACAAGGTTGCGTGTATCAGTTAACCCCTTTCCGGTCTTTGGAAAAATCTGAAATTTTTACCTGATATAGATCTTTTGAAAATAACTAGGGTCTTTGTTTTGTACTTTGGCAAAATCTAGCTCTAGCTATTTTTTATAAATTCGTGAAAAATTCTATTTCTGACGCCCTAAAAAATCGCTATTTTGGAATTTTTCGAATGTAATACCCCGATTTGTCAAAACGTAATTTTGACGCCCTTTGACGCCCTAAACACGAATTTTAGACTATTGTAAGAACAACTTAAGCGTAACACAATTTAAACAATCAATTGGTAAGAACAAATTGAAAAATACTTACTTGTTTTAACTTGATATATTTCAAGAAAAATCCACCGGTCTTCTAGCGGTTATCCACCGATCTTCTAGCGTAAATTTTTTTTGTTTGTATGTAGGTGAGATAGGGAGAATGAGGAGGGTGGAAGAAATGATTCGGGGAGGGATTTTATAGAGAGAAAAGTGAGAGAGGAAGAGAAGAACCGTGAGTGAACAGCAGGGAGGGGGAGGGGGGAATGACACGTGGGGGTGGGGGGGTAGGGTGGTAATGACACGTGGGGGAAGAGGGGGTTCACGGGTGGGGGAAGGGGGGTTCACGGGTGGGGGAAAAGGACATAGGGTGGGGGCCACGGGGTGGGGGGCAAGGGGGTGGGGGGCAAGGGGGGTGACGGGTGGGGGGTGGGGTCACGGAAGGCAATAATGCCAACCGCATGTAGGAGTTGCGGTTGGGCATTATTGCCACCATTTTCTCACGAGTTTTTCATTTTCTCGTGATATTTTCATGAATTTATCATAGTATTTTCGTCCTTTTTTGTCCCTTTTCGTCCTTTTTTGGCCCACGTGGCCAACCGCTGGTAAGACCAGCGGTTCGGTGGAGAAATTTGTTATTTCTCCACCGGTGGGTGTGGATCGGCCCCCTATATATATATATATATATATATATATATATATATATATGAACGGATGTGCAAAAACACATCAATAAACACCAAGTTCTAAAATGTTACTACATTTTTCCCGTGATGTTACAACATTACAAGTCAATCATTTTCAGTTTGCGAATCATCTTCATCACTTTCGTCGTCGCCCTCTTCTTCGTGGGACTCGTCGTCCTCTTCATCTTCTAATTCATCCTCTTCATCAGTAGACTCGGTCACATCATCTCCAACACTTTCAACATCTTCCGTGTCATCATCTACGACTTCTTCTCCCACAAGAAGTGTTGTTGGAAGAGGAAGATCGTCCTCCTCGTTGTTGACCTCAACAGGGAACAAGACACGTGGTTGGTCGGCTTGAAAGGAGTCTAGCTCACTGTCATATGTCACGGGAAATTTCTTGGACTTGATAGTTGTATACCAATGAGATTTGGGATTAGCGACGTCCTCCGCGTAAAAGACTTGTACAGCTTGACTAGCAAACACAAAGGGCTCGTCTGATGCAAGTCTTGACTTGACATTGACATCTACAATCCCTTGAGAGCTAACACGGATTCCTCTACTGCATGTGACATCGAACCACGTACACTTGAACATTACCAGGGGGTTTTGGGAACCCAAATATGTTAGCTCAACAATCTCATCTAGCTCTCCGTAAAAATCCATGCAATTCTCGGCATAACAGTCGCCGTTGACCAAGACTCCACTGTTTTGGGTTTGTTTTGTTCGGTCATCATCTTTTACGTTAAACCTAAACACGTTGATGATATAGCCTCCGTAACAGGATGTTTGTTTGTTAGGGCCTTCGGCTAGTAATTTCAAGCATGAGGCCACTGGTCTATCCATTGACTGAACCTATTGTAGATGACGATAAAAATTAAGGATAAATCAGTATACTAATTGGCTACAGAACTGTATATAACACATAATATAATCTCGTTAAACAATCTTACACGAATTTTGAACCACTGCACAAATTGTGATTTTCGATGAGATTCAAGTCCAGCGGGATCAGTGATTAAGGATTCCGCATCGAACTCACTGCAAACCAATATAGTTGACTCACTTAACACACACTTTCAATTATGTACAACAATGTAAGTGAATTAAGACTTTAACTTACTCAACGAATGCCGAAACTTCATCGCAATTTAGAAGGGCATATATTGTTGCAGCACTGTACTCTTCATCCGTTAGCCATCGAGTATACGTTCGGCCGAACGGACTCCCTGGCTGCTTGAATATTGACAATTGCCCTTCCAAATTAGTGCTTGCTCCAGGGTCATTTCGGCCTAATTGATTTAACCTCGTACTAACATTAGGCCCGAAATATTGACTACAAAAGTTTACAAGTTCTTCCATTACGTAAGCCTCCGCAATTGAGCCTTCAACCCGAGCCTTATTACGGACTTTTTTCTTTAAATGGAACATGAACCTAGAAGTTTAGCGAATCGAGTTAGGTAAAATATCAATGATAACAGATGTCGCATTAAGTGTAAACGAACAACTATAACAATTTAAGGATTACCTCTCGAAGGGATACATCCACCGATATTGCACGGGTCAACCCATCTTAGCTTCATATGCCAAGTGAACAGGCAGATGCTCCATTGAATCAAAGAACGAAGGTGGGAAGATTTTCTCCAGCTTGCAAATCGTCACCACAATGTTCTTCTCAAGCACTTCCATGTTACTCACCCGGATCGTAGAAGCGCATATATCTCGAAAGAAATGAGATAATTCTGTCAAAGTCTCGCAAACAACCCGTGGCAACAGTCCCCGGAAGGCAATAGGAATGAATCTCTCCGTGAATACGTGGCAGTCGTGACTCTTCATCCCTTGGAACTTGCATTCCGATACATTGCAACAACGAGATATGTTGGACGCAAACCCATCCGGAAGCTTCAAATTCTTAACCCACTGACAGACCTTCTCCACTTGTTTCTTGTCTAGACAGTAAGGTGCTTTCGAAAGTATGGTCCTCCCACTGACTGTCCGAGGATGCAATTCACGGCGTACACCCAACTGTTATAGATCCCTTCTCGCTTTAAGGTGATCTTTCGATTTGCCCTTGACATTCATCACTGTGTTGAACACATTATCAAAAACGTTCTTCTCAATATGCATCACATCCATGTTGTTTCGGATAACGAGCGTCCACCAGTAGGGTAACTCCCAGAAGATACAAAATTTTCTCCAGTTGTGCTCTTTCCCGAACCCTGCAATCTTCCGATCCGGCACACCCTTACCGTGTGGTATGTCAGTATCAAGTGCCTCCAGGTGTGAGAGTACTTCTTCACCAGATGGGTAGTCCAGTGTGACAACCTCACGCTCGATTGTCCCGTCAAATTTATCCTTCTGCCTACGAAACTGATGGCCCGGTGGCGAAAGCTTACGGTGACATCCGAACCACGAGGCCTTTCCGCCGTGCTTTAACGTATGACCGGGGTTCACGCCCATACAAGCAGGGCATGCTAGTTTCCCATGTGTGCTCCAGCCACACGTCATTCCCAATGCGGGGAAATCATGCATAGTCCACATCAAAGCAGCCCTCATCTGAAAATTTTGTTTAAGGGATGCATCATATGTTTCGACTCCATGATTCCACCATAATTGTTTTAACTCATCAATCAACGGCCTTAAATACACATCTATGTCCTTACCGGGACTCTTCGGCCCCAGAATAAGCAACGACAAGAACATATACGGCTTCTTCATGCACATGCCTGGTGGAAGGTTGTAAGGGACAAAAATAACAGGCCAACAGGAGTAAGGCGTGGTAGACTGACCGAAAGGGTTGAACCCATCGGTTGCCAGACCAAGTCTAACATTCCGAACTTCCTGAGTAAAGACTGGATGCCTGCGGTCAAACTCCTTCCACGCCTCTCCATCAGCTGGGTGTGTCAGCACATCAGCATCGTTGCTGCGAGTCTCATGGTGAGCCCTCATATGTTCAGCTGTACTGGAGGAGTAGTACATTCTCTGAAGCCGTGGTGTGACCGGGAAATATCGCAATATCTTCCATGTAATGTTTTTCTTCTTCCCTTTGTCCGGTTTGTACCTCGAATGATCACATACCGGACATAATGACAAATCCTTATTCTCTTTCCAGAATAATACACAATCGTTATTGCACGCATCTATCCGGTCATAGCTCAACCCAAGTTTCCTCATCATCTTCTTCGCGTCATAGTACGACGGCGGTAGCTTTTCACTTTCGGGCAGTATTTCTTTGATGAAGGTAACAAACTCGTTAAAACCTTTCTCACTCAGCCCGTGGTCTGATTTCAACTGTAGTAACCTGCTAACCGCAGACAGCCATGTGTGTTTCGGAGCTCCATCCCACAGCGGCTCTTCCGCAGCTCTCAACAACTCATAAAACTGATGAGCCCCCTCGTTCGGCGGTTGTGGACTGTCGTTACCCCAGTCAATATAGGGTGTCGATATGGTGTCCGATACGTGTCTGACACCTCTGGACACGTGTCCGACACATACCGACACGTGTCCGACGCCTTTGGACACGTCCACGAAGCCTCCGGACACGTGTCCAACGCCCACCGACACGCACCTCCAGACACATCGGCATACCTTAATTTGTTTTTTAAATTTCGGACACCGTCGATCAGACGTGCTGTCCGTGTCTGCGCTAACTAACAGGTATCTCAATCCAATTGGGTCCCATCCTCCGTCAACAATCTCAATTCTGACACCTCATATAGGGTGTCGATATGGTGTCCGATACGTGTCTGACACCTCCGGACACGTGTCCGACGCCTTTGGACACGTGTCCGAAGCCTCCAGACACGTGTCCGACGCCCACCGACACGCACCTCCAGACACATCGGCATACGTTAATTTGTTTTTTAAATGTCGGACACCGTCGATCAGACGTGCTGTCCGTGTCTGCGCTAACTAACAGGTATCTCAATCCAATTGGGTCCCATCCTCCGTCAACAACCTCAATTCTCAATTCTCAAATGCTCAATGCAATAAAAATTAACAAAAACCACACATTCAATCCAATTGGGTCTCATCCTCCGTCAATAATCTCAATATCTCAAATGCTCAATGCACAATTAACAATCTAAAATCATCAATTAATAATCGCAATTACTTCAAATGCACAGCTAATAACCTAAAATCATCGATCAATAATCACAATTCTAAAACGCACAATTAACAACCTAAAATTATCAAACAAATTATCAATGTTCAAATGGGAAAAAATGTTCAAAATTCACATATCTGATGCGCTTGAATTATTTCAATTTTGGGTTCGATTGTATTAGGGCATTCAATTTAGGGTTCAATTTAGGGTTCAATTACTTCAATTTAGGGTTCAATTAGGGGGTTCTATTGATTCAATTTAGGGTTCAGTTGATTTGAGGCATTCAATTTAGGGTTCAATTAGTTCAATTTAGGGTTCGGTTGGATTAGGGCATTCAATTTAGGGTTCAATTAGGGTTCGGTTAGATTGGGGCAATCAATTTAGGGTTTAATTAGGGGTTCAATTAGTTCAAATTAGGGTTCGATTCAATTAGGGCATTCAATTTAGGGTTCAATTACTTCAATTTAGGGTTCAATTAGGGGGTTCTATTGATTCAATTTAGGGTTCGGTTGATTTGAGGCATTCAATTTAGGGTTCAATTAGGGTTCGGTTAGATTGGGGCAATCAATTTAGGGTTTAATTAGGGGTTCAATTAGTTTAATTTAGGGTTCAATTCAATTAGAGCATTCAATTTAGGATTCAATTACTTCAATTTAGGGTTCAATTAGGGGGCTCTATTGATTCAATTTAGGGTTTGGTTGATTTGAGGCATTCAATTTAGGGTTCAATTAGGGTTCGGTTAGATTGGGGCAATCAATTTAGGGTTTAATTAGGGGTTCAATTAGTTTAATTTAGGGTTCGATTCAATTAGGGCATTCAATTTAGGATTTACTTAGGGTTCAATTATGGTCAATTACTTCAATTTAGTGGTCGGTTGAATTGAATAAACAATACAGAGGCTTTCTTATCCTGATGTCATGCAATGGCCCATAATCTATGACCTTTCAGCGTCACCATGATCTATATCGGTGTTACAGACTAACTACCGAATATGGTTTTCTTCCCTACCTCGTCAAGAATTAAGGAAAATTAGAGATAACAAGTTCAAGTTCTTCAATAAGCCAAGATCCGTCTGAACAACAAAGTGAATGACATCATAAATAATTCAGATAATTTTGGGCAATTGACAAATTAACAAAAAATTGAACCTAAATTGACATACAAATCTAAATAATTCAGATAATTTAGGGCATGTAACCTAAATTGAAGACAAATTAACAAAAAATTCAGATAATTTAGGGCAATTGACATACAAATCTCGAGGTGGGTACGACGTCGGCGGCGTTGGTGGTGCGGCGGCAGTGGTGGGTTTCCTTGCGCGGCGACAATGGAGGGCTTTATGGCACGACCGGAGTGCAAGGCTTGGTGGCGCGGCGTCGGGTGGGGGACGGGAGTGTCGCCGGAGCTGGGTCGCCGTAGAGAAGGGTCGCCGGAGGTGAGAACGGCGGTGGGTGGGAGTAGAATTTCAGAGAGAGAACGGGGAGAGAGAAAGAAACCAGATCTGTATTTAAATTGAGGATCTTTAGCGACGGAATAACACCGTCGCTAAAACTCCGTCGGTGAATGTCTTATTATAAAGACTTTTGCGACAGAATTTTTAGCGACGGTTTTATTCCGTCGTTTAAATAATTTTAAAAAAAAACTCAAAATTACTAATTTTATAAAAAATATTTAGCGACGGTAATTCCGTCGCTAAAAGTCCGCCGTTAAAACTCCGTTGCAAAATACTTTTACCGACGGTGTCTTCCGTCGGTAATAGTATTTTGCAACGGATTTTTAACGACGGTATATTCCGTCGCTTAAAGACATGTTTAGCGACGGAATACCTTCCGTCGCTAAAACTCCATCGCAAAATACATATTTTCTTGTGGTGTTGTAGTGTAGGTGAAGTGCACTATGGGGTTGTGGTGGTAGTGGATGTGTTGGAAATAATTCAAAGAAAGTAACTTTTCTTGTTAGTAAGTTCATAAACAATGAAACTCCAAAGATTTATGTGTACCATTGCATCCCTTACCAAGAGACGTGAAGAGTGTATTTACCTTGAGATCTCTTTGATATTGCGATGATATTCTTACCGACCAAACGGAAACCATTCTTAGTACGAAATATCCCGCTTGAGCCATACAAAAGAAGTATTTTTCCAGCTAGCTAGGTTGAGGCGCGGATTAGGTCGCTCTCTTTAAGACTGTTCGTGCCCCTACGGTATATAACCGGTGCAATAGGCCTTAGCACACTGCCTCCAGGAAACAACAGCCCAGCTTTTCTACACTCGCTATAGCTTCTCTTAACTTGCACAACAAGAGAAGCGGAAGCACCACACAACACCTTTCTTTATCCAAAACATTACTGAGAATCAGCATACTAGTGTATACTAGCATAAAACCATCTGAATGGTGTGTGGTGAGGAAGGCTCAAAAACAAAGGCCAAACTTAACAAAAGAGAACCATTTTCCATTGTAGCCTGGATAACCCATGCGAGGCTTTCCATCTTGTTTTTTGAAAAAGATGATTGGGAACTCTACCAAGTCTTTGTCTATATAAATAGTGTAATGGAAAATGTAACTGACATGCCATTGATTGGTAGAGTTTAAAGAAGGTTTTAAAAATCATTTAAACTCAATAAAGGTGCAAAAATGTGGCACATTTAAATTATAATGATGAGACATTATGGTACAAATAAAATTTTCAAACCACATTGAATCATTTACACTTATTGACTAATAAAGATAAATGAGTACACTATTATATTTTAAATATGTAACTGCCAAATAATGAGGGGAAAAAATAATAAATTATGGTTAACTATTAATCTCTTTTTTTATTAAAATACTCCAACAGGATGTCCAGTGTAGCCTTGTGCGTTGGAGGGCAATTCGACTGCTGATGGTGTTGGATGCCGGTTGCTGATGCAGTTCAGTGGCTCTTGGTGGCGGTGTGGTGGACTGACGATGGTAGCAGATTCTGGCGATGCAAGCAGTGCTAACCACGCATGGTACTGCGAGTTGGCGCTGCGGAGGCACGTGGCAAAGGCAAGACAGGAGTTGGGTCGGTGTGAGTTGACTTTTTTGGCTTTATCTGTCGTTTTTTCTTCTTTTTTTTTTGTGTTTAATATTTATCTGTTGTTTTCTTAGGACTTATTCCATAAGAAACAAAATAACAAGAACAACAACAACAACAGTAATAATAATAATAATAATATAAAATAGGTGGAAAAAATTGACGCATTACATGTTTAGGGTTTTTTTCCCTGTTTAGTTTATTTTTAGTTTATTGTTGGCTTCGTTGCTTTCCTAGTCCTATTACTTTTTGTCTTTTGTTTATTTATTTTGTAGTTCCTAGTGTTCGGTGCTACCTTTGATACTTTAGTGGTTCTTATCGGATGAGATGTCATCCGTATGTTGTTTCACTTGCCTCTATCGGTATCATGTAATATATCTTTAATATCAACGATAGGGTTCTTAACCTTTTATAAAAAAAAAATAATAATAACAAATGCCGAATGTAATGTAACCCGGTGGTACCTGTTAATTGTTTGCTCTTCGACACATATTATTGAGTCAAGTGCAACCAGTCAAAAGGTGACTGATTTGTGATGCTCCCCACACATTCGAAATCTCTATCATCCACTCCATTAGGTTACCAAATGGTTCTGATTTACTATAATTAGACATATTCCAAATAAGTAATAGGGAGAATGCGCGAATCCAATGTGAAGGTACCGCACCATATCCAATTTCATGGGAGTAGGGACTCTCTGTTGTACGTGGAAACACAACAGAGGTGACTCATATCATGAACGCCACGCGTAGAAATTAAACACTGGCGACAGGTCCTGCGGTTGATACACAGATGCAACGTAGATTCAATGAACTGCATGAAAAGAAGATCACCATTTGTGTTGGACGCACTAAGACCCTAGATTTCAGATGAAAATGATATCACACAATCTCTCTCTTTTGTTACATAGCTGTTCAAGGGGCTAACCCCATCACGTGCTTTACTCCATCCATGCATCACTCTATTGGGTGCAAGCTCGTCTTACCTCGTGGCTTTTCATGGCTCCCCTCGTGCCAAAACTCCATGCAAGTCAGCAACAGTTTCTGTTCCCAAACTGCAAGAAACCAACAAATAAGGTTACCAATCTTGATGGGGATGTCATGAATGAGGTGTTACTGGGAGAAAAACATGTATGAGTAGTGTTGGACACACTCGACGTGTGTACTGTTACAGCTCTACTGCGGGTACGCATTACCCTTTATTCCGTTTGGAGTGTTGGATTCTGCGGACTTCACATATCGAGGCTGTTGAATCTCTGTGTTGGTATTTAATGCTACACAGAATCTTGCCCACAATTATTGCGTCTCTTTATGTCAAGTACTTCGATCAACCTCAGTACGAGTCATTTTTTTTTTTTAGGACCGAACCGTAATGTACTGTGATTATTCATATATATTGACATATAAGTAATATACATAAGATTGTCATCGTTAAAAATAAATAATGTGATGTGTAAATATAATAAACGAATAACAAATCAGCATTTTTGAATAAGACCTCACAATTACCAAACTGGTTATATTTCATATATAAGGTTTTAGAAAACAAATCAAACTCTTTACTACGATTTATTGTTGAAAATTTTGTGGTATAATTTTCGCGATATTTGTAAACCTTATAAATTTATAAAATCAACTATACAATGTTTAAACTCTATGCTACAGACGTATATTCACGTATTAGACTTTGATTTTGACTATTAAAACTTTGATTAGATTGTCATGCTATTCTTGGGTAATATTTGCATACGCATATATTTTTATTTTAGTTCTTTTGAATTATTAGTTAAAAGAATAATAAGTAAATTGTGTTATAAACTGATTGACAATGTAAAAAAAAAAAGCTTAAAGAACACAAAAATCTAGCGTCGGAAGTATAACACAATCCAATAATTGTTCTTTAAACTTATAGTTTAGTTGAAGTAAAGCAAACATGTATACCTAAGTAAATATTCAGCAATAATTGCATGACCATCTAATCAAAACTGTAATTTTAAATGTGTATGAGATGAAACAATATTTCACTGGATATCATGTTCGTATCTTAATGTGCATGATTTCTTGAAACAATGATTCATTAAAAAAAATAAGAATGGACTATGATATATTTGATTTCAAAGATAACTCTTAACCTAACTTTTCAAGCTAAGAGACTTGGTTTTGAAAGGTTACAGGTTGGATCACTAAAAAAAATTTAATAATAATTATGTCTTAGCAACTAAAGTATTAAAAATTTCTTACCAACAATTATACTTTTAGTAAAAGTAAATTTCTTTTTTCATAAGATGTTAGTCTCTTTTTGTTTCTTGAATATGGTGTGCATACTTTATTAACTTACTCGAGCTTGACTCGGGATCGTGAGCTATAATATCTAAGAACTGAGGCGAGAAATGCAATGATAGCTCATGATACCTCACTGCATTATGTTTCTAATATAATAAGAGTTATAAAAATTAATGTTAAACAAATTAAGATTGCCTTATGCAATCCGAAAATCAATTCGAAACATTCAAAAATTTCTAACCAATTTACTAACATATTCTGACTTTATTTATTTGAATATTATATATCAAAAAAGCTCTCTAATATGAAATGTTAACCTCTAAAATAAAAACTACTTCAGAGATTTAACAAGAAAAATTAGGTACAATTTCAAATTCATATTTAACTTTTCTATAGATTCAAATATAAATCTAACTTGATAAATATACTGGTTAAAAATTTTGGTCAATAATTTCCTTACTCTAAGGTTTTGATTGCACTATCCTATTTACTCACATTGGTTAAATGTAAAAATACCATAATATGCAAATTCTATATGAGATATATTAAAAAAATAGTGTAAATTTAAAATTTTTATTATGTGAGCATTTCTTAAATTCAACTAATTTTATGTTGAAAAAATTTTGAACAAATTCTTTTCTATGGTACTTTTATTGTAAGTAATTAAACTCTCAAACATTCTAAATTCTGCATTAGCAATATACCATTTATGGTTTTATGTTAATTTTTTATAATTCTGAATAAAATTGCACATAAAATCTAAAAAGATATTAGTTATATTGTGATGAATGTAGATTGAAATTTAGATTGAAAACCTTATTATATCTGAAGATAAATCTTACTTAGTAAGCATGGTTATTGTATACTTTGTGAAATCTTGATTAAATTTTATTCAACAATGTCCTTACTACGAGGTTTTAAACTATGCTATATAGTCATGTTGGTTAAACTTTTTAAATTTTATATAATTGCCTCATACACTGATTAGTATTTTCTCTGTATACTTTGTTGATTGATTACATTTGCTTCTAAAAATGGCACATTATCCTTAATTAATTTGTCATGTTGATTAACTCTTATAAATATCATTCTATAAACAAATATATGGACCAAAATTTTCTCTATCAAAATTAAACTAATATGTAATTAACGTTATGAGCAACCCATTCAAAGGTGCAAATTATTTTTAAAAAAATACTTGGAGAATAATAAAATGTATTTGTGCGATAGCAAATTGATCTCAGTATGTTATCCATTATTAGTAGAATTTACTTCTTCGTTTTTGAGTACTAAATAAACTTTTAATTTTTGTTCTTCTACATAGTTACCAAATCAAAATTAGCAAATATGAACATGGACAATGCTTATTGATATTTTACTAGAAGGGTTATTTAATTTTATTACAAGAAAGTTCAAGCCAAAAATTAAAGTAATTATCTTTGATGAAATAACCATAAAATTGTAAAATTATGCAATATATTTTATTATGCATTTCAAAACTAGTAAAATAAATTATTGTCAATAAACTATCCCGTGCTTGGCACATGATTCTGGGCTAATAATAGTAATAGAAGGAAAGGAGGTGATCCGATTTTTGTCCAACTAAACGCGCCATGTGCTTAATGTTATAATTAATAAGCTGATGCGCATATTAATGTTATGATTGAATGATTTTTTATCCAAAACCAACAAGAAAAAAGAAAAGCACGTCACATGCTTTGCCCAAAGTATGGTTTATTCTATTGGGTGCAAGTTTACTGAGCCCCATGGTATTGATGGTACATAACAAGAACAAAGCCACCTCGTAAAAAGATATGTGATGATGGTACTAAAAGATCATGATGATGGGGACGACTTACTTGATGAGGTATAAACTGGCTTTTTTCATCGACATACAAAACCTAATTTAGGTGTTGAAAAAGATAAAACTGGCTAAAGTTGTAACGTTAAAAGACCAAGAGTGCAAGAATTATTTCAGAGATTAATTGAGCGATACATTGATAGCTCATGGACCATAAGGGAGCTTCTGATTCTTAAGAATTTAGAAATGACTCTAATGGTGCTGCTCTTAGGGCTACAAAAGAAATTATTTTGACGGAAAGGAGAAAGGGACTTGCATGGCAAAAGGTTTGAGGTTAAAGGACTACATTGGCGTAAAAATTCGTTGATAGACTAAGATGGCGAGCGTGTATAGTTCAAGGACCACCCGGATATTTGTCTCATCTAACTATATGTCACATTAAAAAATACAAAAAATCATTCTACATATTCTGAATACCATTTGCGACAAAGTTGTAATTTTGAAATGAGTGGAGTAAGTACGTAACGTATACATGAAAAGAGTTGGTTAATACCGTTCAGATTCAGTGTCTTTGAAAACATAATTTCAAAATGGTAACCAAGTGAGAAACCTCAACATGTGTGTGTGTGTGTGTAGAGAGAGAGAGAGACACAGAGAGAGAATTGTAACCAAATGAAGTGAAAAAAAAAAAAAAACCTTCAAAAACACTAGATCCTTGTAGTATGGAAAACCGTCCTCCTCCTTGATCCTCCGTTGCTCACCCTCCAGAAGCAACATGAGGTTCTACCTACATCAAGTAGTCCTTACGTAGGGTCCGATTCAAGTTGATCAGATCTGTACCATCCCGTTTGGTGGCCCAATTCTGGGTGCGCTTAATACTTAATAATACAATTTGAAAGGGGGCCTGATTCTGTTTGAGTTTCTTACTAATCCTTCATGGTGGACCGTCTGGGTGGGCTTCATACTTTAGTTAAAAACCTATCACCCCATGATAAATATCTTCTCTGTATTTGCATATTATTACTCCAGTTGGCCCTCTTCAAGGAATTTGTGGGTGTTCATGGCCGTGCCAACTGCCAGCCATATGAACAACTGAAGATGGAAATATAGCAATACTTAGCTATAATTAAGAACTTATTTAGATTTGATTTTATGGTCGTCAAACTTAACTTGGTTCAATTTGGATTAAATCAAGTATGAAGATCTTTGACAAAAAAAGATTAAGAGATTTAATCAGTCTCAAGAAGCTAAAAGCTGATTATATTTGGAATCCTTAAAAGTTGAGATTTTAGATTAATTAGTTTTAAGTTTGTCCAAGTAATATACGGCAATATCTTTATTCATTGTAAGAACTTTTAGCTTCTTTTGTCCGAACACTAAATTTCTTCGTCAATTACCAGACTAAAATTGTTTTTAGTACTTTGAGAATCAGTTGCACACAGGTTCTTAATAAGTCTCAAACAAGTTAGAAACTGATTAAATCTAGAATCCTGAAAAGTAAGGATTATGGATTAGTCATTTTTTTGCCTTCAAGTTTGAATTTACCGTACTACTGTTATTGGCTGGCGGCATAGGCAGATTGAGCCATCTCGGGCTCACGGGAGTCACCGCTCACAATGCATAGGCAGTCCCCAGTCCTTGGCAATTATGACGTCAAAGAACCTAAGCTCCATTTTGATTGATTTTTTTTTAACTCATTGGACAGTTAAACATTTTCTCAATTCTCAGTAGTCAGTACTGAGATTATTAGATTTTTATTTTAATTTTGAATTGACATTTAGGAATTTGGCAATTATTGCCTCGTAGAATCTAGTTTAGATCGAGTTTTGTATTTGGGATTTTTTTATATCTGATTAGAATTTGGCAATTGCTCCCCGCTCAGTGCTCGTGGTGGCCATTGTGAATTCGAAATGGTAGGATTGTTTATTTCATATTGATACTTTTATTTCGGGTTTTTTAATTTCATATTGATAAAATAGCAATTGTTGTTCGTGGTGGCAATTGAGAATTAGGAATTGGCAACTAGCAATTGCACTTGGGGATTGGGAGCGAACACTTAGAATATGCTGCTCAACAACCTAGTCAAGTATAGCAAAATTGAAACTTTCGACCTGGACAATTTGAGCTCAAACAGTGTATGTATTTTGATTTATCTAGTGTAAATTGTACCTAGGTTTAATACTTTCAGTGCATATGTGTTTTCAATTTGTATTATTCCAGTGCATATCACTTGAACAAGTTCATGGTTTGTAAATTCCGGATTTATAGTGCCTCCAGTGTATGTATATATGATAGTGTACTTTTGATTCTTCTTTATGTCCCGTATTCAGTTTATCTAGTGTATATATTACATATTTACACTATATATATATATATATATATATATATATATATATATATATAGGGGGCCGATCCACATCCACCGGTGGAGAAATAACAATTTCTCCACCGAACCGCAGGTAAGAGCAGCGGTTGGGCCACGTGGCGCAAAAGGTGTACGGCCACCGCATTAATGGCAAAAAAAGCACGAGAAATGGTGAGAAAATGGCTGAGAGGAGAAAAAGGACACCAACCGCATGCACAACCAGCGGTTGGCATTAATTTGCCCGCCACGTGCCGCCCCCAACCCCTGCCACGTGGCCCAATCCCATGGCCCCTGCCACGTGGCGTCCCCTCCCCCTGCCACGTGGCCCAACCGCGGGTGCCACCCGCGGTTGGTCCCCTCCCTCTGCCACGTGGCGTCCCCTCCCCCTGCCACGTGGCCCAACCGCGGGTGCCACCCGCGGTTGGTCCCCTCCCTCTGCCACGTGGCGTCCCCTCCCCCTGCCACGTGGCCCAACCGCGGGTGGCACCCGCCCCTCCCTCTGCCACGTGGCGTCCCCTCCCCCTGCCACGTGGCCCAACCCTCCCCCTGCGGTTGGCATTATTGCCATCCGTGACCCCACTCCCCTTGCCCCCCCCCACGCGTCACCCCCCTTGCCCACCACCCCGTGGCCCCCACCCTATGTCCTTTTCCCCCACCCGTGAACCCCCTTCCCCCACCCGTGAACCCCCTCTTCCCCCACGTGTCATTACCACCCTTCCCCCCACCCCCACGTGTCATTCCCCCCTCCCCCTCCCTGCTGTTCACTCACGGTTCTTCCCTTCCTCTCTCACTTTTCTCTCTATAAAATCCCTCCTCCCCGAATCATTTTTTCCACCCTCCTCATTCTCCCTATCTCACCTACATACAAACAAAAAAAATTTACGCTAGAATGACTGTTTGGTGAAATGACTGTTACGTTAGAGGACGTCGGATTTATACTTGGAATCCCATGTCACGGCAGACCCGTTACTTTGAACGTGCCGTCTGCATCCATAGCGAATATGGCTATGCAGTATTTTCCGGGAATTCCAAGGGCAGCGCTTACAACAAACGGCGTCAAGCTTAAATGGCTGAGAGAGCAGTACGGCGTGCTACCGGATGAATACACTCCTCAAGATTTCGTGACGTATACGAAGGCATTCCTTCTGTATATTATTGGAGCTATATTACTTCCGACGCATTCGAAAAACACGGTGCATCCGAAGTATATGGTGTTCTTGGAGGATCTTGAGGAGGTATACTCCTATTCGTGGGGTTCAGCTGTCCTTGCGCACCTATATCGAGCACTGCATAAGGCTACGAGAAACGGTGCCAAGTCCATTGCCGCCTGCCTGACTCTATTACAGGTATGAGCATTTATTTTCTTGGTAGGATCCTTAGTCAATATATTCGGGATTAATTACTAATTCCATATAATGTTTGCATTCACAGGTTTGGTCTTACGAGAGGCTACCCATGGGTCGTCCACAACCGTTGGTAGATTCCGATGAGACGTGGCCTAGGGTGTGGGCCTGGGGGCCTACGACCAACCGGAGGGGGAGACGGGTAGACCCTCACCACCATCTAAAGTTCTATCGGGGGGAACTAGAGATACTAGATGCATCCCAGGTGACGTGGCAGCCATATGGCAAGGTGATGCATCTGTTGGATGAGTGGTGTTGGCAACTTCCGGTGTCGTACGTGCTGGCAGGTTTGGTTCGGGTGCCGCTCATTCACTTCGAAGAATGTGAGTTTCAGATGCCCGATCGAGCTATGAAGCAAGCTGGCTGTCCACAAGGGATACCAAAACCCGCTGTAGACATGCGGCCATACAGGGGTGGTCGAGGGCCGAACTTCGAGGTGGCTGATGCCTTGATTTTGTTGGGTGACGAGGTGCACCAGTGGAATACCTGGCAGGAAACGTATGATAGCCTTGTATCGCTGAAGCACGACGGCATTAGTACTGAGGAATACTTACAGTGGTTTCTCAGGGTGACGCGCACGAGGGTGAATCGCCCTTCCCCAGTGAAGAAGACATCGTACGCGCCACGTGAGGTCTATGACCAGTTCTGGGCATTGGCCATTGTAAGTCATGTCATTAATGTTTGATAATTTATTTGCGCACCTTATCGACCATTTGTCAAATATGATTAGCCATATTTTCTATGCATGTTTTTTAGGTTGACCAGGGCATTGAGGTGTTCAGGCAGCTGGAGTCGTTTGACTGGTTTGTCGCGCAGGCTCCTGACAATCTTAAGAGGTCCATTGAGAAGTACAAGACTGAAGTTCAAAACTTTAGTCTTGCGTACCGGGGTTACGAAGGGGAACCGTCTAGTCGCCCTCGTCCTGAAGCGTACGACTATCAGCCCCAGAGTCAGGTGTGGGAGTCGTCCGGTCGCCCTCTTCCTGACGCGTACAACTATCAGCCCCAGAGTCAGGTGTGGGAGCCGTCTGGTCGCCCTCCTCCTGACGCGTACGACTATCAGCCCCAGAGTCAGGTATGGGAGCCATATAGTCGCTTGCCTCCGAACGCATACGACTCTCAGTGCCAGAGTCAGCTTCCCCAAGTAGGAATCCAGGCCTCGCGCCCAAGCTTTCAGTCGGACAAAGGACAAGCGACGAAGCCATTGAGGTCGGACAAGATGGCTTGGATCGACCGGCACTACTTCGGGCATGAGCCTGTCAATTCAGCAGACTTTCCCCTTGCGACATTCCTAGGTCATGAGGATATCAGAACGTTGGCGCCGGAGACAGATCTTTCAAATTTTGTCATGAACGCTTACATAGAACTGCTCCGGATTAGAGAGCAACGTTTTAACCGTTCTGAATATCTGCAGCTTAACATGTATCCCACTCATTTTGTGGAATTAACGGTGAGAGAATTCACAGAATGGAGGCGAGGGGGCGGCAGGAGTAAGTGGAAACCAGGTCGGAACGTGTTAGGCATGATGAACGCAGACTATCAATGTCCCGCTGCTGATGCGAACCTTATCATGATACCCTGTCATCATGCAAACCACTGGTTCCTATTACTTCTCCATCCAGCGTTCAGAACGGTTCACATATACGATAGCCTAAGGGAGGACGAGCCTGGACAGCTGCTGGCACAGATGTACAACGAGTACATCACTTTAGTGGTTAGTATTTATTTTTTGACCTTGGCTCATAGTATATTGTTCTTGTCTCATAGGCTTGATTCTCGTTTTTATTGTTGGATGCAGACTACTGTCCTCTCGATAGCATGCGGACGGCCACAGGGTGACCCTTGGACGGTCGTGATGATAAAGGACCGACCAAAGCAATATAACGGTCACGATTGCGGGATTTACGTCCTCAAGTACATGGACTACATTGCTCGCTCGGAAGTGCTCAAACACTCCTCGTGGACTAGGAAGGATGCCTTGACGTTTAGGTATAGGATAGCCTGGGAGCTGAAAAAGAATGAAGCTAGACGCCTTCATTACCATTATCCTGACGTGCGTGGCTAGCTGCTGTGATGTTACAAAAAACTGTACCAAAAAGAAATGTACATAATTTTTCGCTATTTTGAATTTGGCGCTGAAATGTGTGCGAATATACCTTTCATATGACGGCATTCGAAAAAAAGTGACAAAAAAAATTACAACTTTTTTCGGAAGCTATCAAATGGGGCCTAAAGTGTGCCCGAATAGGCCCTTCCTAGGAAAACTCAAAAATTAATGTGTCTCGTTTTTCGCCGAAAGTCTTACAAATGGGCTAACTAGCGTGCCTGAAGTGCAATGAGCGGAAAAAAAGTGACAAAAAAAATTACAACTTTTTTCGGAAGCTATCAAATGGGGCCTAAAGTGTGCCCGAATAGGCCCTTCCTAGGAAAACTCAAAAATTAATGTGTCTCGTTTTTCGCCGAAAGTCTTACAAATGGGCTAACTAGCGTGCCTGAAGTGCAATGAGCGGAAAAAAAGTGACAAAAAAAATTACAACTTTTTTCGGAAGCTATCAAATGGGGCCTAAAGTGTGCCCAAAAACGGAGTTACCAAAACTATCAATAATTCACAAACCAAATGTACAAATTAAAGATTGCACAAACCAAATCACAAATTTAAACATTATATAAGTTCAATTTATACAACTGAAACATTAACCCTAACACTCTTCCTCATCATCGTCCTCCTCGACCATACTGTCAGGTTCGATACCTAACACTTTATAATGGTTTCTCTTATCATGATCAGTCATCTTGTTACACAACGCACACTTTCGTAATTTTTTTTGACCCGTTGCTTCTTCAATCGGATTCTTCATGCGTATTGCTCGTTTTCGCCCTTTTGTTTGAGAAATAATTGGATCAAAAATATCGTCCTCCTCACCTTGTAGGTCAGTACTGTCAATGACTGGCTGTTTGGCTCGATTGAATCTACCGCCTGGAGTTGCGTGGCTAGTCGGAGTGTCCACAGTTTCTGGTAATGCCCTCCTAAACTGTGCATGCTTAGCCTTATCCCGTGCGGCTGCTTCAACTTGATACCTGTACCCATCAAATGTCGACGCTGCATCCATTGATAAACCGTGCATGATGTTACAAAGGTGATTATATCGCAGCGTCTCAGATTGCTCGAAATCAACTGAAACATTGGGCACGTAAGGAATGTGACCGTGGACTCTGTTGGCTTCCTTCGTCCACCGTTCCAAGATATACGGTGGAGGGATTTCACTAGCATTCTTTGCGCTCAAAACCCTCAACGCGTGTCGACAAAGTATACCTTTATGCTCAAACAGTTGACAGTTGCAATTAACCAACCCGGTGTCCTTACAAACTGCTACGGTAAAATGTCGTCTGGTCCTCGGAGCCGACGAAGAGCACGGATTGGCGAAGTTCGTCACATTTGTCAAAGCATAAACCTTGATATCTCTGGTGGAATACTCGTGCAACTTTGTCATGCCATATTGATTCGACTTTAGTAGTTCCTCTTGAAACTGTCGAAACATTTCCTTGGTATAGACTTGAGCCGCATGAGCCTCTAAAGGTGAATAAAGTAGTATAGCTCTTTCTTTGCAAACTGTAGCCGCGTCGGCTTCTCTCTCACGGTACAATTGCCTGTCAACGGCTTTCTGCATCTCTAGTACAAACTCCGCTATACTTGAAGACTGGCCTACGTACCCATCAAAGAATGAATTCATAGCTTCGCTTCTCGAGGTCGTAGTCATTCCGGCTGCAAAAAAATTCTTGGTGTAGGCACCGACCCACTGTGTCTTGATCTCATACAACGATTGTAACCATTCGTGATTGTGCAAATAGTAAGTATCCATTAACGTGGCCCACCTCTTCTCGAACACGTCTACCGTCAACGATTTCTTCACACATGTATTAAAGTCAGTCTTGAATGACGGATGGTTTGCATATACATGGTGAAGCCGTTCGGGATATTTGTTGCTTATGTGCCATGTGCACAGGCCATGGTGAGTATCTGGAAGGACCTTAGCGATTGCATTTTTCATTGCCAGATCTTGGTCGGTGATGATGGTCTTTGGAGGAATATGATACATTGCTTGAAGCCACGTTTCAAATAACCACGTAAATGACTCCTCCGTCTCATCCCTAAGCAGGGCAAAGCCAAACGAGATTGACTGATAGTGGTGGTTCACCCCGGTGAACGGAGCAAAAGGCATAGAGTACTTATTGGTGCGGTATGTGGTGTCAAACGTCACAACATCCCCAAAATTTTGGTAAGCAGCTCTAGAACGGGGGTCCGCCCAAAATATAGTACTAATGCGGTTCTCATCATCCAGTTGGAGACTGTAAAAAAATCCAGAATTCTCACTCTGAAGGGACCTGAAGAGATCAAGTGTAGTTTGAGAATCACTCTTACCGAAAGACTCTCTCCTCTGAGCACGAAGTTCATTTCGAAGGTCTACTTCGTTGAAACTCAACTTGTCAATCCCCCCAACCTGGCTTGAGAAAACCCCCATCATCTTAGAAGGTGGAATTTTAGCCTCGGCCATTGTAAAAATTTCAGTCTTGTACTTCTCAATGGACCTCTTAAGATTGTCAGGAGCCTGCGCGACAAACCAGTCAAACGACTCCAGCTGCCTGAACACCTCAATGCCCTGGTCAACCTAAAAAACATGCATAGAAAATATGGCTAATCATATTTGACAAATGGTCGATAAGGTGCGCAAATAAATTATCAAACATTAATGACATGACTTACAATGGCCAATGCCCAGAACTGGTCATAGACCTCACGTGGCGCGTACGATGTCTTCTTCACTGGGGAAGGGCGATTCACCCTCGTGCGCGTCACCCTGAGAAACCACTGTAAGTATTCCTCAGTACTAATGCCGTCGTGCTTCAGCGATACAAGGCTATCATACGTTTCCTGCCAGGTATTCCACTGGTGCACCTCGTCACCCAACAAAATCAAGGCATCAGCCACCTCGAAGTTCGGCCCTCGACCACCCCTGTATGGCCGCATGTCTACAGCGGGTTTTGGTATCCCTTGTGGACAGCCAGCTTGCTTCATAGCTCGATCGGGCATCTGAAACTCACATTCTTCGAAGTGAATGAGCGGCACCCGAACCAAACCTGCCAGCACGTACGACACCGGAAGTTGCCAACACCACTCATCCAACAGATGCATCACCTTGCCATATGGCTGCCACGTCACCTGGGATGCATCTAGTATCTCTAGTTCCCCCCGATAGAACTTTAGATGGTGGTGAGGGTCTACCCGTCTCCCCCTCCGGTTGGTCGTAGGCCCCCAGGCCCACACCCTAGGCCACGTCTCATCGGAATCTACCAACGGTTGTGGACGACCCATGGGTAGCCTCTCGTAAGACCAAACCTGTGAATGCAAACGTTATATGGAATTAGTAATTAATCCCGAATATATTGACTAAGGATCCTACCAAGAAAATAAATGCTCATACCTGTAATAGAGTCAGGCAGGCGGCAATGGACTTGGCACCGTTTCTCGTAGCCTTATGCAGTGCTCGATATAGGTGCGCAAGGACAGCTGAACCCCACGAATAGGAGTATACCTCCTCAAGATCCTCCAAGAACACCATATACTTCGGATGCACCGTGTTTTTCGAATGCGTCGGAAGTAATATAGCTCCAATAATATACAGAAGGAATGCCTTCGTATACGTCACGAAATCTTGAGGAGTGTATTCATCCGGTAGCACGCCGTACTGCTCTCTCAGCCATTTAAGCTTGACGCCGTTTGTTGTAAGCGCTGCCCTTGGAATTCCCGAAAAATACTGCATAGCCATATTCGCTATGGATGCAGACGGCACGTTCAAAGTAACGGGTCTGCCGTGACATGGGATTCCAAGTATAAATCCGACGTCCTCTAACGTAACAGTCATTTCACCAAACAGTCATTCTAGCGTAAATTTTTTTTGTTTGTATGTAGGTGAGATAGGGAGAATGAGGAGGGTGGAAAAAATGATTCGGGGAGGAGGGATTTTATAGAGAGAAAAGTGAGAGAGGAAGGGAAGAACCGTGAGTGAACAGCAGGGAGGGGGAGGGGGGAATGACACGTGGGGGTGGGGGGAAGGGTGGTAATGACACGTGGGGGAAGAGGGGGTTCACGGGTGGGGGAAGGGGGTTCACGGGTGGGGGAAAAGGACATAGGGTGGGGGCCACGGGGTGGTGGGCAAGGGGGGTAGGGGGCAAGGGGGGTGACGCGTGGGGGGGGCAAGGGGAGTGGGGTCACGGAAGGCAATAATGCCAACCGCAGGGGGAGGGTTGGGCCACGTGGCAGGGGGAGGGGACGCCACGTGGCAGAGGGAGGGGACCAACCGCGGGTGCCATCCGCGGTTGGGCCACGTGGCAGGGGGAGGGGACGCCACGTGGCAGAGGGAGGGGACCAACCGCGGGTGGCACCCGCGGTTGGGCCACGTGGCAGGGGGAGGGGACGCCACGTGGCAGAGGGAGGGGACCAACCGCGGGTGGCACCCGCGGTTGGGCCACGTGGCAGGGGGAGGGGACGCCACGTGGCAGGGGCCATGGGATTGGGCCACGTGGCAGGGGTTGGGGGCGGCACGTGGCGGGCAAATTAATGCCAACCGCTGGTTGTGCATGCGGTTGGTGTCCTTTTTCTCCTCTCAGCCATTTTCTCACCATTTTTCTCACCATTTCTCGTGCTTTTTTTGCCATTAATGCGGTGGCCGTACACCTTTTGCGCCACGTGGCCCAACCACTGCTCTTACCTGCGGTTCGGTGGAGAAATTGTTATTTCTCCACCGGTGGATGTGGATCGGCCCCCATATATATATATATATATATATGGAGCTGATCATTTGATAGCGCTAGCAACTTAACCCAAGTTGCTAGCGCGATCTGACCGTCCACGGCCGAGAATGGAAGGCTAGATCCCGTGCCACGCCCAGTATTTTTTTCACCCGCCTACTACATATGTAGCGGACGGTAAATTATCGTCCGCTACATTATGTAGCGGACGGCCAAACAGCGCTAGCAACTTGTTAGCGCTATCAATGGATCACGACCCATATATATATATATATATATATATATATATATATATATATATATATATATATATATATATGGGAGCTGATCCATTGATAGCGCTAGCAAAATAGGACAAGTTGCTAGCGCGATCTGGCCGTCCATCCCGAAAGATGGACGGTCCAGATCTTTTTTTTACGTTTGTTTTAAGTCCGTCCGCTATATTATGTAGCGGACGATTTTTTGACAAAAATACCCTCCAACTTAAAAAGATCCCATCCGCTACATTATGTAGCGGACAAGTTTTCTGACTTTTTTTTCTCTTTCTCTCTCATTTCTCTCATAAATGCTCTGACATTTTTTTTCTCTTTCTCTCTCTCTCTTCCGCTACATTATGTAGCGGACAAATTTTTTTACCTTTTTTCTCTTTCTCTCTCCTTTCTCTCATTAATGTCACGACATTCTTTCATTTCTCTCTCCTCTCTCTAATCATTTTTTCTCTTTCTCTCTCCTTCTTTTATTAATTCTCTCTCTCTCGTTTCTCTTCAGAAAGGGAAGAGGAGCAAATTGCAGCCGATTCCAGCACGAGAAAAGCAACTCCAAAAAACCCGAACAGCAAAACAACCGCCATCACCAGCACAATTGGATCAAAATTGGATTGTATTGGATTGATGTACAGATCAAGTTCGTTCTTGTTCGTGAGTCTCTTTCTCTGTCCGGGCTTGTTTTACTCAACCCGTTTTTTGGGGCGCCGGAGGAACCAATTAATGAAGAAGCTTCGGAGCATAGATCAAGCATGGAAACGCTCATAATGTAACCACCGAATGTGAATAGATTAAAAGCCAAGGCACCCCATGGCACATAGCTTGAGCAGATCTACCATCTACGCCTCCCATCGGCCACAACCTGTGAATCAAAGTGAAAAGCAACCGCCACACCATGAAACGACGAAATTGTGGAACCATAGCTTCTGCTTCGAAGTGAATGGAACCGTTGAAATTGTAGATGAAAGCCATGCTCTAAGGGCCGATATGCTCAAACTCTTTTATGCGTATACCGAAAGGAAGATCCCATTTCTGATTAACAAAGTGGTAAGAAAACAGAAGAGACAGAAAGGAGGAGAGAGGAGGGAGAAAACAGAAAAGTGGTGAGAGAAGAGAAAAGAGAGAGGAAGGAGAGAGAAAGAGACAGAAGAGACAGAAGAGACAGAAGAAATTGATGAGAAAGAGAGAGTGATGTCAGCAAAATTAATGTGCTACTCGTCCGCTACATTGTGTAGCGGACATAACGGAGTCTGAAAATTTGTCCGCTACATAATGTAGCGGACGTAACGGAAACTTGTCCGCTACATTATGTAGCGGACGGACTCGGAGGGTATTATTGTCAAAAAAATACAAAAAATTGTCCGCTACATAATGTAGCGGACGTACTTAAAAAAACGAGAAAAAAAAGATCTGGGCCGTCCATCTTTCGGGATGGACGGCCAGATCGCGCTAGCAACTTGTCCTATTTTGCTAGCACTATCAATGGATCAGCTCCCTATATATATATATATATATATATATATATATATATATATATATATATATATATATATATATATATATATATATATATATATATATATATATGTGGCAGTGTTTATTGCAGTATATTTTACAGCGTGTGTAGTGTATGTTATAGTGTATATATTACACATTATTCAATGATATTACAACGTATATATTGCACTATGATAGAGTATATATTACAGTGTGTATTTGATTCTTGTTTAAATATTACAACGATTATTACATTGTATATATTTGATTCATCACTTATCAGATGGCTTTTAATTTATATAGGTTTCTTGTAAGTATTTGAGTTATGAATAAATATTTTCAAGTAATTCCGGGTTCAAATCAATCATCTATTAATCAACAAAGTGTTGATAACATTGATGGGCATCCTCTTTCAAAGCATTGTAGAATGGAAGATATTCCAATGAATGCGAACTTGATTGAAAAGACGCCAGAGGTTAATTTAAGCATCTCTCCAAAATGATCAGAGTTAAATGCTTTGAAAGTTAATGATGGCGAGGCCCTTACTTCTACTCCTAGTGTCTCAAAAATGGCTATTCCTACTTTCAAAAATAAGATTATTCGGGAGCTGGGGTTACGTATTCAAATATGTGATTACCACCCCAATGACAAAGACTGCATTCATAAGGAGTATCTACTAAAGGGTCCTTGTCAACCTCTTTAGCACAACTTTCCACAAAAGATGATCGGGAAGAAGAAGCAACGCTTCACTAAGGGTTGGTTCAAAGAATACTCAACTTAGTTGGAATATAGTTTAGCAAAAGATGCATGTTTTTGCATCCATTGCTATCTTTTTAAGCCAAAGAAAGAGCAAGAAATAGAAAGTGGTTATTCATTTCTTGCGGACGGATTCAAGAATTGGAAGAGAAGCAATAAGTTTAAAGTTCATGTTGGAGGATATTCTAGCTTTCATATATAACCAAGCTCAGAGAAAGTGTGAAACTTTATTAGATAAAAAGAAATATGATAGAGCTTTCCTTCACAAGAAATCCAATCATGATTAAAGTGAGTATTGGGTGCATCTATATGTATCACTTGTATGTATTAAGTAACTCTTATGGAAAGGAGTAGCTTTTCGAGGTCACGATGAATCGAAAGAATCTAATGATTGAGAAAACTTTCTTGAACTCTTGAGGGCTCTTACTAATAGCAATGATGCTACCAACAGTCTTGTGTTAAAAAATGCTCTGTGAAATGACAAGCTAACTTCGCACGATATTCAAAAGGATATTGTAAGGGCTTGTGCCAACGAAACTACCTTGGTAATTATGCAAGAGCTTGGTACTTCCTTGTCTCTATTTTGATTAATGAACCTCGTGATACATCAACTAAGGAGTAAATGACCATTGTTTTGCTTATGAATGACAAAGGCCAAGTTGTTGGACAATTCATTAGTCATGTGCATGTTAGTGATACAGGAGCTGTGTCACTAATGTGACTGTTCTGATCATTTTACACCATACATGGTCTACTAGAATGATTAGAATGTAGTTCATAGCATGACATCGAGAAATTTTGCTCTGATAAATTTCTCAATCACAATTGGAAAATATTGTTAACCTATGAGAAGAAAATTCTCTTCTCTTTTTTGAGTCTACGTCGATAACTAACAGAAATTAGATGCTTGTGACTTAGTTGCTTTACACTCGAACCCCCAATTATTATTCATTATCCCAAGGTTTCTTGATTGAATACTAAGAATTTCCAGGTCTCATAAACACACTTTCAGGAAGGTAACCCCAAACTTCAGAAAAAAAAAAAACCCCTTATATAGAAAGAAACATGAAGGTTCTTACCACTCAAAACTCTATATGGTTTTAACCCAAAATCACAGGTTTCCACGATGTAACTGTATCCCAATATTTTCGAATGGTACCCTGAAAACAGCACATTGAAGCTTTTTCTATTTCCAAGTGAACCTATTTGATCTCCCTTTTGGTCTCACACAGAATCAGTCTCAATGCAACTGGTAGCATAGTTAGTGATCCAGTTCTTGCTTTCCTCGATTTTTAATGAAACCTAATCTAACAGATGCATGTGTCAAAGTGGGCAGACTCAGTTCCTGATGAAAATACTTGCATATGTTGTCCAATAGACTCTTATACAACCTAGTGTTGCTACTCTTAAACTGAGAAACTGGCAATGGATGCACCAGACGTGCTGTGCTCTGACATAGGAACATGAGAATGAACAAAAAGCACATTCACCTGCATGCTAGTAACAATAATTGCAACAATAGGCCACACCTCCATATTAGCCCCTCTTTAATACAAAAATATTTGGAATTTGGTGAAAGTTTATTTTCACAACTTTAGGTTGTTCAATCATTGCTCAAAAATATAATATTTGGTCTTTTATGGGCATCTATGTGCTAAAATGAGTTATAAAAAAGGCATATTAGGTGTGAAAGAAGTGTTCCCTACTTTTGACCACCAAGTGGTTAGCTGGCTGATAAGTAGATTTGCAGTTAAAAGTGATAACTGAAGAAGTAAATAGGGGATTAAATTTTAATCATCAAACCACTTACATTTTGGTCACACCTGCTGCTTGCCCTTTTTATACAATTTTGCATACAAGTTAGTGGAAGCAGATATGATAGAAACTTGCAGCTTGAATTTCATAGAAATAATTGAAGTTTGGAACTGTAATTTCGCTATACAAAAAAAAGGAATAAAAATACAGAATGAATCCAAACTTCAATTCTACCAAAATTATCGAGCAATTGGCTTAGTGCGTGATTGTATATGACAAAAGTGTCTAGTCTAAGTTTGCTCCTCTATGATCGACATAGAATTTGAATTTTATCAAAACCATTAGAACTGACTTTCTCTTGTCAATTGGTGGGAAACCAACAGGCAATAGAAACCTTTAGGCGAATATGATAATATAATGTTATATTGTCGTTATTATTAGTTAAGAAAAACATAATGATACGTGAATTAACCCTAAGAGAATGACTTAGTGGTCAAGGAGGTTTGTTGTCTTTATTGTGCTTCTAGGTTTAAACCTTAGGCCCACCATTCAGAGAAACTTATTTTCCTGAATATACTAGACCGGTGTGCCAGATACGTCTTTAAGATTGTGAAGACTTAATCTCAATTGATGCAAGTTGACCCAAGATTTATGCCCTACCGTCAAAGCACAAAAAGAATTCAAATTTATGGCAAGTTAACAATCAAACAACTTTGTAAACCCGGGGAATGTAACTTTTTCCCAAATGGCAATGTCAGATTGAAGATCGTAGTTTATTCGAAATACCTTAAGTTATAAATTTTTTGCAGAACTTTGAAAATTAAAAGACCAAGACTTTGGATAAAAGAGGCACCTCAGTTCCTCATGCCGACTATCCTAAGGAATAAAAATCCAAATTAGTTGATGCTGATTTGCTTAACTGTGCATGGTTCTCTATCTACTTTGTAATCGACAAATCTAATTGTTAGACTTCTTTATATCAATTTTCATTCTTTATATAATTTTGTTAACTGTGCATTGAGAATTTGAGAATTGAGATTGTTGACAGAGGATGGGACCCAATTAGATTGAGATATCTGTTAGGTAGCACGGACACGGACACTACATCTGATCGACACCGACACTGAAATGTCATATTTTGGCTTTATACTTGTGGACACCTCTTCAAGAGGTGTCCGGCACGGTGTCCAGTAATTAAAAAATAAATTAATATCTTCGGACACTGCTGAGAGGTGTCGGACACTTGTTTGGAGGTGTCGGTGAGGTGTCAAGGTGTCGGTAGGTGTCGGTAGGTGTCGGACACCATACTTCGACTTATATGAGGTGTTGGCAAGAATTACCGCTAATGGCTACACTACGCATGGGACCGGGCGAAGATGATGCTGCCCGAGGGTGCCCCAATGCAGGAGTTGAAGAAATATCCCCCACATTGGATATCTTTTTCTATATGGGGGTAGATGATTGATCGGTGAGATACTGATCCAGGCTGGGACGCCAAGAGTAAGAGTGGGGCCGAGAATAGACGTGAGAAAGATCCAACGCACAGGGGGGGTCGGTGGCACATGTCATCATCTGACACAGGAATGCAGTTGAGCACCTGAACTTGGAAGAGGATGAGGTCATAGCTTTGATGTATAATCAGATGCACATGAGGAAGAAGGACAAGGACGAGGTGCACCGAATGGGGGACTATGTTTCAGATATTGCCTGGCGGATCTACGTAACTTCAAGTCAATTTGTTTAATTTGTTAAATTTTTGTCTTTGTATTCAATGTTTGTTGCGTTAATGCCCAACATATCTTTAAATCATTATTTTTGCAGGCATCATATGAACAGTTTAAGGGGTCCCAGCAGCTGTCTGGACAACCATCAGCGTCCATAAGTACGGGTACCAGTACTGGGGGATTGAAACGATGGCTGGATACACCAGAGGTCATCAATCAGTCGAAAGGCCGCATACGCGGCCTGCCTAGCACAACTGCACGTGCTGTGATAGGAGCGTCCCCACCCCCTACTGCCCCTCCACAAACACAGGCACCGGCTACACAGCATCCGTTGGATGAGAAGAGATCCATCACATTGTTATGGAGATGTTCATAATGATCAGGGCGCAGGATTGGCAGGGCAGTGCTGCTGAACATGCTAAGTCAGCTCCGGAGCAGTAGGATCTAGATCTAGGACTCGGCAACCCCTGATGAGCCCCCTTCTCGTGGCCTTCCAACTTGCACTCCCATCTCGCTCTCGTGCCCTTTCGGCTTGTACTCCCCTATTCTAATCTATTGTATCCGGCTCCCATGCCCTCCTGAACTATATTTATATTTTATTTTTCATTCACTACAATAAAAACTATTTTTTATGACGGACTTTTAGCGACGGAGTATAATCCGTCGCTAAAAGACCTTTCAGCGACGGAAAATACCGTCTGTAAAAGTCGGTCGACAAAAAACATTTACCAACAGAATATACCGTCGATAATAGTTTTTGCCGACGGACTTTTACCGACAGAATATTAGCGACGATGTAACCGTCGCTAGAATTTTTTTATAAAATATCTAATAATTTAGCGACGGAAAAACACCGTCGCTAAAATATCCGTCGGTGAAAGTTTTTAAAATAGGACTTTCTGCGACGGACTTTTAGCGATGATATTTGTCCGTCGCTAAAAGTCCTTACATATAACAAGTTCGTCTTTCTCTCTCTCCCTCCCTGTTTCTCTCTGTCACTCACTCTCACCTACACACAGGCGATTTTTTTACCGTCCGTCTCCCTCTCTGGCCACCCACCTCTGGCGACATCACCCCTCCCCCCCCACGTCATGCCCTCCATATCCGCGTGCCACCAACTCAGCGCCATCAATTTCCTCCACTGCCCGCCACCAAGGCCCTCCATTTCCACCCCGCCACCAATGCCGCCGTCGCCACACCACCTCTCTGTATGTCTATTTGCCCTAATTTGCTTTAATGCATGTTTAAGCGCCATTTGCCCTAATTTTCAGATGCTCTGATTTATGTCCTAATTTGCCCTAATTTGTTTCTGGAATGTCGATATGTTTCTTATAATTTCAATTATTTTTAATTGCTGATGGAATTGATGAAATTGATTTTGTAACTGATTGATTAGTTTGTTTAATTGCTGATGAAATTGATGCCTACATTTGTATATTACAAAATATGGAGAATTAGGACTTTAGATATGATATGGAGCATTTGAGAATTAAGAATGTTGACGGAGGAGGGACTCAATTGGATTGAATGTGTGATTTTTATTCATTTTTATTACATTGAGCATTTGAGAATTGAGATTGTTGACGGAGGATGGGACCCAATTGGATTGTTGCCCGGAGGTGTCGGACACGTGTCCGGAAGTGTCTGGATGTGTCGATGAGGTGTCGAGGTGTTGGTAGGTCACAGACACCGCGTCCGATCTACACCGACACCGAAAAATGTCACATTTTGGCTTTATACTTGTGGACACCTCTTGAATCGAACCCTAAATTAAACTAATTGAACCCTAAATTGAATGTCGTAATCCGATCGAACCCTAAATTAAACAAATTGAACCCTAAATTGAATGCCCTAATCCACTCAAAACCTAAATTGAACTAATTGAACCCCCTAATTGATATGCGAAATTAAATGCCCCAATTCAACCGAACCCTAAATTGAACTAATAGAATCCAATCGAACCCTAAATTGAAGTAATTGAATCCTAAATTGAACCCTAAATTAAACTAATTGAACCCTAAATTGAATGCCCTAATCTAACCAAACCCTAAATTGAACTTATTGAACTCCCTAATTGAATGCCCCAATTCAACCGACCACTAAATTGAACTAATAGAACTCCTAATTGAACCCTAAATTGAAGTAATTGAAGTAATTGAATCCTAATTAAACCCTAAATTGAATGCCTTAATCGAATTGAACCCTAAATTAAACTAATTGAACCCCTAATTGAACCTTAAATTGAATGCCCTAATCCAACCGAACCTTAAATTGAACTTATTGAACCCCCTAATTGAATGCCCCAATTCAACCGACCACTAAATTGAACTAAATCCAGGTTGGGACGCCAAGAGTAAGTGCGGGGCTGAGAACAGACAGAACAAAGATCTGACGCACAAGAGGGGGTCGGTGCCACACGACATCGTCCGACACAAGAATGCGATCGAGCACGAGGACGATGAGGTCGTAGCTCTGACGTATAATCAGACGGATGTGCGGAAGAAGGACAAGGACGAGGCGCACCGAGCGGACGACTATATTTTAGATATTGCCCGGCAGATCGATGTGAGTCAATTTATTTAAGTTTTTAATTTTTCGTCTTTCTATCCTCGATGTCTGTTGCGTTAATTAATGCCCTAACATATCTTTATATAACTATTTTTTTCAGGCCTCGTATGAACAGCTTAGGGGGTCCGAGGAGCAGTCCGGACAGTCATCAACGTCCACTAGTACGGGTGAGAGTACTGGGGCGTTGAAGCGATGGCTGGATACGCCGAAGGTCGTCAATCGGCCGAAAGGCCGCATACGCGCCTTGCCTAGTCGGACTTCTCGTGCCGTGATAGGAGCGTCCTCACCCCCCACTGCCCCTCCACAAACACCGGCTCCTCGGCATCCGTTGGATGACGAGGAGATCGCGCGCATTGCTACGGTGGTGTTGAGGATGATCAGGGAGCAGGATCAGCAGGGTACCACAGCTGGACATGCCGAGCTGGCTCCGAATCAGCAGGATCCAGATCCGGGACTAGGCAACCCCTGATGAGCCTCTTCTCGTACCCAATTGTAATAAATATGACATTTCGCGACGGAATATTTAGTTGCTAAAATATTTATTCCGTCGCTAATTTAACAAAAAAAATTAAATTAAAATACTTAAAATATAATTAGAGACAGATATTCCGTCGCTAATTAATAAATAAATCCGTCGCAAAAACTTAAATATTACACGATAGATTTGAAAATTTCGTCGCCAAACTATTAGTGACGGGCTTTTATACAAAGAAATTTTAGCGACGATAAATCCGTCGCTAAAACATTTAGCGACGGATTTTTCCGTCGCTAAAAGTTTTTTTTCCTGTAGTTATTATAGTAAATATTTTTTAAAGTTATAAAGTTATTTTGTGTTTGTTTTAGGGTTAAATAATTGTTGATGAATCAGCAATTATTTAACCCTAATGTGCATTACGTCGCTAAAAAAATATTTTGTCACTAAATATTTAACGAAATAAATTATTTTCAAAAAAATTTAACGAAATTAATTTATTTTCAAAATAAATTATATTCGTCGCTAATGCATAAAACAATCCGTCGCTGAAAGTCCAATGTTAGGTGGCAGATTTTAGACTTCCGTCGTAAAACTTTTAGCAACGGGCTTTTATACGAGGAACTTTTAGAGACAGGGTGTCCGTTGCTAAAAGGTTTTAGCGACGGATGCTATGCTTTTAGCGACGGATCTCCCCGTCGCTAAAAGCCTTATTTCTTGTAGTGTGAAGAGAGGGAGAGCCATCATGAAAGAGCAACATCATGAGATAGAGACAACACCGTCGACTAGCGTGAGAGAGAGAGAGAGAGAGAGAGAGCCAACACCGTCGCGAGAGAGAAACAGTTCAGAGGAGGGAAGAGCGGCGCATGAGAAGGTGAAAGATAGAAGAATTAGTGAATGAGAAACCCTAGCACTTGCTTATATAGTGGAAAAATGCGGGTAGCCCGGATAAACCGTATCCGATCCAGGCCGACTCGAAAATTACGAGTCGATTCGAGTATGGGTCTGTTTTCAATGGGTCTTCAAAATAAGTACCCATACTCAGGTTTTTTTTGGCCGAGTACGGATCGACCCTCCAGTTCCTTTTTTTCCAGGTCTAATCATAATCAAATATTGAGTAGGAACATGTATATCTCTTTGACGTATACTATGTCTCTTAGAAGAATCAAGGCTCCTGCTTGGATTGGACTATAATTGATACGAAATATAAAGCCTAATAATTACTACCTCTAAGGTAACTGCCTCTCACCAAGATTATAAAACTAACTCTAGCTCTCTATAAATACCCCACAAGTCTAAGGTACTTCGTACATGTTTTTTCTCATTTCGAAATCCTATTTCTGACTTTAAGCATGTGAGATTCCCAACTGGAGGCCCCTCTTGGGGTTTCTGGAGAGTCACCGTTTACTCATGTCGTACTTCATAGGTATGCACCCATGCTTGTCCATTTCTAGCCGACGCTCGTTCGGTCCCGGTATTTTTGGTCAAAATAGACCCAGAAAAATATGATTACCCCTCTACATCAGTCTAAAAACAATTTCATCAAAGCAGCCACCAAAGTTACTGTATGGAACTGCAATATGCAATTAAACTGATACTAGAAGAAATATCACTAAATGGAAATGCAACATACAATTATAAGTAACAAAATATTTACAAACGAACTAATACCCCGTTCTTATTACTAAACATATGAACCCAGATATTTTGTGCTTAAAATCCAAATAAAAGGATTGTATATCCATTGGATCAACTCTTTCTCATTGTGTCAAAGAAAAAGGGATTAAGTATCATTTCATTTCATCTCTCTCTCCCTCTTCCTCTCTCAATATATGGAAAGTGACTATTCTGAATCAAGTTTAAGTATTACGTTAATAAAAAAATAACAATAAGGAGTTACAAATCTAAAAGTGTTCAGGCTTTGAAAGAAGGCTAGACTATTGTCCTTTAGCGATGATGTTCGTTTATGAGTCCCCTTATCACGCGAGCAGTTATGTCTTTTATTTTTGCTGGGAGAATGCTTTCTGCAACAAATCATATGTTCATTACTCTAATTCCTAGAAGTAGCCTCTCGAAACAGCCGGCGGTTTTCGTGCAATAAGCTTATACAATGTTATCTACAAAATCATTTCGAAGGTTCTTGTCACAAGAATGACTCCAATCATGAGCGACATCAGTTCTTATTTCCAAAATGCTTTTGTTGCTAGACGTACCGTAGCAGATAATGTCCTGCTAGCCCAAGAGCTCACTGATTGTGTTAGGAGAAGAAAGAAGGGAAAGGTGGTTCTGATTGCGCTCAGATTAGATATGAGCAAGGCATTTGATAGGATCCGATAAGACTTCCTGCAGGAGATTCTCCTAAGCTTTGGTTTTCCTCAGCTCTGGCTCAATTTAATTCATCAATGTGTGACCACGGTTTCTTACTCGATACTTACTCGTCAATGGAGCTCCAACATCTACCTTTAAACCGAGATGTGGTGTTCGACAAGGGGACCATTATCACCTTTTCTGTTCATCCTATGCTCACAAATTCTGTCGATGGGATTAATTTATGCTGCGAGCTAGGGAAAGTTCAGGGCATTAAAGTTGGTCAACGTTCTCCTAGTATCACGCATTTTTTATGTATGCCGATGACGTCTACCTTTTCCTGGGCTTGCATAGGAATGTGGATCAGAATATTGTTGAAATCAAGCAGGTTTTAAAGGACTACTGTTTGATGCCTGGCCAGCTTTAATTGGGAGAAGTCTAGTCTCATGATTAATCCAAATGCACCTACCGACTTGCGGGGTCAGATTCAACTGGCATTTGAGTTTAATGAGAAAAGTGAGTTTGGAAAACACTTAGGCATTAATCTGGATATTGCTATTAAAAAAAAGGCATTTTCAATAGTATTGTGTAGCTAGTGCAGGAAAAATATGCACATTGGTTAAGTCTCATTCTAAATGAAGCAGATCGGGCAACTCTCATTCGCTCGGTCCTTGCATCGCTCCTTGTGCACTATATATCTGTATATAAATTCCCAGTGTCGTTCGGTAATCAGCTAGATCAAATTCTTGTGTACTTTTGGTGGTCGGGAGATGCAGACTGGAAATCTATTCATTGGATTTCCTGGCCTACTCTGTGTCTGCCAAATAAATTGGGTGGTCTAGGTTTTCGAGATTTTAAAGTTTTTAATCAATCACTCCTGGTTAAGCAGGCATGAAAATTTTGGACCGTCCCAAATAGCCTTTTGGCTCGAGTGCTTAAAGGAAAATATTTTGCTCAACAAAATTTCCTCAAAGCTAAGACTTCTAGGCAAGGATCTCGAATATGGCGAAGTATCTTGATTGGTCAGAGAGCTCTTATCACAGTATTTAGTGGCAAATAAGGAATGGCCGCCTGATTTCTATCTGGATGGATTGATAGTTGCATCAAAAGTGTCCTGAGCAATTACGACTTTTCCATACTGAACAGAATAAGCACCGGCACATTGCAGACTTATTCATTCCTAATTCTCATCTCTGGAACCTGCAAGTTTTAATTAATACATTCCAACCTATGATAGTCTTACTTGTTTTGCAAGTTCCATTACTTCCTTATGGATCAGATAATATTTGTTTTTGGCCTTACGCTTGGAAAGGAATTTTTTTCGACTATCAGGACTTATAAATACCTGACAAGAGATGAATGCCCAAAGCTCAGTGAACCCCTTGCCTCCCAAGGTTTGACGTAATCTCTGGAAATTGCCAATCCCGGAAAAAAAAAATTCATATGGCAATTTCTGCATCAAAGACTTGTGGTATCCTCAGCATTAGTACATAGAAAATGCCAGATTTTTTAGATGTGTCATATCTGTTTAAACTTTCCGGAAACACAGAACCATCTCTTTCTTGAATGCAATTTCATTCGACCTATTAGGGCCCGATACTTTGCGTTGGTAGCACACCTACCTTTTCTTCTACTCAAAGTTGGCTTGTCCAATATTTTACTAAGCCAATCTTCGGTCGTAGTATGGACTTGTATGAACTCATAAATATTCTTGTTTTACTATGGACTGTTTGGTGTGCAAGGAATGCACTTATTTTCAGGAAGCAGAAGTTTTCTATTGAAAGCATAGTCGCATCAATGCACATTAGTTTCACTCCCGCTTCTTATATTGCTTCTGGAAATTAGCAGCTAAGTTTTCTCGGAATCAGGGGCAATGTTGAATAAAAGTTGAACATTTTTACTATCCTTTAATCCCAATACAATTCTCTCCTCAGTGTTGCGACTGCTCCCTCTCGCCAAAAACGGTATTCTGTGCCATCTCGGTTGCTAGCTCCTCTGGTAATTTGGATAATAGCTCTCTCGCCGATTCAATTTCAAGTACTGATGCATGTTTACACTTTTTTTTTTTTGATAATAAGGAAAATTGCATTGATAAGAAAGGTTTACAAAAGATGTGGTGCGCTAGCCTTTACAGCTATACATGACGCCCATGTAAGAGAAAAGTACATGAATACAAATACAAAAATAAGTACATAGTGGCACTGAAATAGAGATTACACTTTGGTATGGTGATGTTTAACTCATCGTGGACTCCAACTGGTGCATAGACTAATCTCATTTTCTAGCCCAACTAGAATTTGGCAACGGCTGATGCTGTGCTGCTAGCTCTTGCATGGTTATTACGACATCTTTGCTTACATATTACGCCCTCTGTCCCTAAAAGAGTGATCATCTTTTCTTTTTGGTCATCCCACAAAAATTGATCACTTCCAAATTAAGAAAGATTTTGTTGGTATGTTTACATATTTACCATTTTTATACTTTTTTTATTTTATTTCTCTCTTCACATTTAACTCTCTACTAACTCATCTTTTCTCTCCTGGTCCACCACTTTACATTTTTTATTTTATTTCTCTCTGCACATTTAATACTCTCCCTACTAATTTTCTCTTTCATGACCCACTCTCTTCCCCCTATCTCTAAAGGGTAAAAAGGAAAAAAAACACAATACATAACCTGAATTCTTAATATGCGTGTAAAATAAAAGTGATCACTCTTTTAAGGACGGAGGGAGTATTATTCTTCTTCCTCACTCAGATTCACTGTGCAGATGCAACATCATGAGCAGTGAAATCAATCTGTTCAACATCTTTTGTGTAAAACCAGCAGATTCAGATTCCCCCGAAACGCGACCAGCTCACAAATTCTGAAGATGTCCCAGACACTGTGGCGCCGATCTTGTATGATTTCTGTCAGCTTCTTCACTATCTGCATCACCTTAGTATTGTCATTGCCAGAGCCAGTGGCTTGCAACTAAAGGAGGCCAGATCACTAGCAGCTTTTACATGTTATGCTCGTATAGCCATTTATCAAGATTGGGTGAACGAATTTTGCTGTAATTAATCTATAACCTCTTTCTTTTTGCTTTTGTATTATTGCAAGCATCAAACTCTGTTTTTCCTTTATATATTGCTATTGACATGACAAGCATAGTCATGAACTAATATGTATAGCCGAAATGGCTAACTTTGTAACTTTTGTATCTTTCAATGCAATTCTCCTTTCAACAAAAAAAAACATATTTTGTCTAAAATAACTAACTGCAGCCAAGTACATTTCATGTATGTCGCCCGAGGCACTAATTGTGTTCTGCAACTATGTTCAACAATGGCGTATTTTGCATCAAATTCATAACAACCTCTGAATCAAGAGTGGTTTGATGATCAAACTGTTCGTTAATTGCAACGTTGCTACTGAGCTGCCGGGAACACTTCTTTTTTGGTTTTCCTCCCCATTTTATGACATGTTCCCCCATTCTCTATGTAAATTCTTCCGTTTATGTACAGTTGGATCATGGTTTGGTTGTAAAACTTTTTTTCAGTTAGTATATAAGGTCACTCCTACAGCAATGCTGTTCCTGCAAATCTTAGGTGCAGATGTTATACACTGCCAAAACACACTTTCATAACCTTTATCTCGAACCCAAAGTCCACAGCTCCACCTCTTTTAGGTGCAGGATTCCAGTACAAGGGCCATGTATCTCTGAGAATCTGCAATTTGTGCTTCTCCCTTGGGACCTGGCTTCAATTTCAGATGGGAGCTCAGTTACGCTGGTGGACACATTCCTCTACTGAACATTGTTGCTCAGAGATGTGTGACAGCCAATAACTATCAAAAGCCAGTGGCATGTAAAAACCAGGGCCTGGAAACCATGCAGGTTAACATGGAAGGCTTACATGATAACCATGCCATTAAGTAGTAATATTGCCAGAGGTTACATAAAAGTTTGAATACATGATAGCGTCCAAAGGGATTCAGAGAGAGAGCGCTTTAACCAATAATGCAGATGCCACAAATCATCGCTACTTGAGGTGAACATACAGCTTGATCAAGTTATTTGTGAAATCTACCTAGCTATATGACTTGGACGAAGAAATGAACATAGACCCCCCAAAGTTAGAGGCCAGGTATGTCTTACAGAAACGCAGATGCCATAAATCGTCGCAACTTGAACACATAGCTTGATCAAGTTACTGCCATAAATCATCGCTACTTGAACATACAGCGTGATCAAGTTACTCTGAAACCTGCCTTGCTATATGACTTGGACAAAGAAATGAACATAGACTTGCCAAGTTAGAGGCTCGGTATGTCTTACAGAAGGCACTCAAGACATAAATCAACAAGTTTGACTCATAAATTGGTCAGATTACTCAAGCTCCCCACTATTTTACCATTCTCTTGCTTAAAGTGATAAACATTTCAATTCCATAACAAGCAAATGAAGAAAACAATTCTCCTTTCATCAATCTGATTCGACTAGATGTCATGAGTCGGTGTGCCCAATATATTCCAGATATTCATACACCAGAAGTGTTGGACACACTCTCTAATTGAAATGTCCGTGCTTCATAGAAAGATAAAATGCTTCTAAGTCAACAACATTGGAACAGTTTAGGAGAGGCATATCTATAATTTTAAGCATGACGTTAAACTGAACAGATAGTCGTGCTGAAAACAATTTCAATGATACTTAAAGCCTGGAGTACTATAAAGGAACTTCTCTATTACAAAATTATAATTATCATGATAGAATCTGGCTGATGAGTATGCAAGACAATGTAATATCTTTAAAGACTCATCGAAAATCCAAATCACCAAGAAATCAATTAACAGTATTCAAAATAGTGTATCACTATCAATTGCCAAAAACCAATAGTAATATGTACTAAAGACATCTTACTATGTGATAAAGCATTAGCTCCATTCTGCCTAGGGGAAAGGAGGAGCTCGTCCCCTCAGGGAGTCTCTACTCATTCAGAATCATATCTAGGGTCTTTACTATGCAATTCAGCCCTTCTGTTCCCACACTTACTCTGCCTAATCTGTTAGTTTCCCTAGATCCAGTTTCTTTAGTCAGTTTGTTTTTGACGAGGTTGTGTCAGTGCTCTAATCGTGTACTCTCCCTCCAAAAATAATTATTTTTGATAGTCGATTATCCCAATTTCGAATCAAACTCGAATTAAGATCCAGTTCCTAGACTACTTTTGGTCAAAAATAATTCTTAATTCGAGTTTGATTCGAAATTTGGATAATCGAATTATATCCTAGAAACTCGCAAAACCTCAAATGCGGCAAACATCATGAAACATGTGGATTACTTATGTTACAATAACTAATCAAGCATAAAACCACATGAGAGATAAAAGCCATGGAATAGAAATGCTATTAGCATTTGGATACGGAATAAAAAAAAAAGCATACGATGTGAGATGTCCTTCCTACTACAATTACATTACACTACGCACATTAATGGAGATGGCAGCTGCAAAATTAACGATATCAATGGAACGAGCGTTATAAGACAATAGCGAGCTATACAATGAGACTGAGACGATTACACATTAGGGAGGCCTGGAGCGTGTGGTTGGCAAGGAGGACGTGGTCGGTGGAGTTGAGGGTGACGATCAGGTGGCACTGGATGTCGCGGATGGTGTAGACGGTGTACATCATGATTACAAACAGGGTAGCCACCACTGACTTAACGACGATCGGGGCCTTGCCGCGCTTCAGCGGTCCAGCCCCACGATGAGCAGCTTCCGGAGCGGCGTCTTGAACAGCAGTATCTAGATCCCCGTTATTTCGGCCATAACCACCACAAACAACAGCTCTATCATCTTCTACCCGTCACTGCACAAAAACCTCTAGAATGGCAATGAATCTAGGAATGAAAATGAAAATAACGACTACAAGACGGCTTTTGGAATTAAGAAAAAAATTAAAATTAACATATATACAGTGCATAGTTCAAAGTTCCCTAATGTCAAGTTCCACCAAAATGTACAAGTATACTCCATTCTGGTATGGTTTTGTTCTGTCTTTTACAGTCCAGTCTCATCTACGTAGTCATCACACCTTACTGAAAAATCAGTTCTGAAAGATTGGCCTGCGGTGTCGAAGCCAGGATGTTTCATGACAAGGGTTGGGTGCTGCAACGTCCTCTGGACCTACGGCTGTAACCGCATCGGCTCTTTGATTAGTCCATTGCACTATGCTGGAAATCAAATGAGTCCATCTTGTTTTTTGATCTTCCATGACTAATCTATAGTCAATTGATTGCAACTGGTTCCAAAGGCTTTGATTGTACTCTAACGTGCGCATATATTCAAGCTGAAACCCTTCAGACTGCATTTTAAGGGATAATACAGCATCTGTTGCTGACGCAGCTTTGTTGGCCATCGTGCCACATTCACATTCCAGACTTTTGATCTTTGTTTCTAGTTTAAGTTTCTCACGCTTCAGGGTGCTGAGCTGTACTGCAAGCTGATGTCTTTTCCATGCAAGAGATACCTCTTCAGCCTTAATGTCGGCTTCAACTGAATCTTGCTCTCTTACGAACTGATGCAGCCTGCCTATCACCATTGAAAGGAATAACAAGATCCCTGCAATTTTATAAAGAACTTAGAATTCAGTATTCAGACAAAGTGAAGAACAAAGTTTCACAAAGTGAAGAATCTATTAGCTTTCGCAGCAATCTGTATTTGACTATCACATGACTCCACCTATATTAACATTGTCCAGCCTGCTTTTAGCTCTAATCAACAAGAAGTCTTCTTTCCAAAATATCATGTTACCTTTTAGTAAAGAAAGGAAACATAGATCATGGGGGTACGCTTGACAAAAAGGAGCTAGGAACTTGTCATCTTTCTCAGAAACAAAGGGAAAGAAGAATCACAGATTGACACTAAATACAGCTCTCCAATCAACAAAATATGTGTTCAAGACCAATTCCAGCGCCTCTGACTTTCAGACATGATACTTGAATACGTAGCGCATTTTACGCGGTGTTTTAACCTTTGTTTAATTTGTCAACAAGTAGAAACTTATAAAGGTAATGTCCAAATCCACAGCCTGATATGCAAACTCCAGAGCTCACTGTCGCTAATGCACTTTTAAGCAGCAGGAGGTCTTCAGAAACATGATAGGGTATGGATAAGACCTTTACTAAAAGTAATAAACTCATGCAATAGCACAATACAAGATCGGGGGAAGTGTTCAACAAGTTTTGCCATGAAACAATGTAAGACAGTGAAAACATGGGCTTCAGGTTTGTAATACACGGGGCCTAATAATTTAAACCTACAAGGCATGATGGAACATAGATCTAAAAGAACAAGGATAATAAGCTTTCGAAAATCTGGAAACATGTGCTTTAGTAGGCACTTAGCCTTGCTCATTCTTCTGGCTGATGGCATGGCATCGGTAAAACAAACACAGTCGAACGATCACAAAGCTAAAGCTCGTCGAGTACAAGCACTCAATACGAGGACTACTAGGTTATTAGAGAGTAGAGCAACATAGGAAGCCTAGAAGCTATGATATCGAGGACTACTAGGTTATTAGAGAGTAGAGCAACATCTTCAAGTAGAAAGGCTAAAGTCAATGTGTTCAAAGATCTATCAAGACATATAGCAGTAAAAAAACTATACCGTTTCTGTACTTAAGAAAGTTAACATCTTTTTAATACCCTAGAAAGGAAGAAAATTGAGCAGGGCCTTGCAGGCTTGCACTATGCCAGGCTGACTATTCTTGCCAATAGAACAGCAAGTATTACTAAGAAATACCACCTGTGGCTCTATGTTTATAGAAAAAAAGTGACTAGCAAAAACCTATACGCCATATACTGAAGAAATTACATACATCCTTGGCTTAGCTTTACTCCTATATGCATCATAATCTTTTCTTTACTTATGCTAATTGGGCCTTTTCAGATGCCCTTGGACACCTACAGTAGACTTGGATAATTAATGTTCTTCTTGACAAAAAAAATCAGCTCCTACAAACAAGTCAATACTCTGTTAGTGGTTGACCCATTAAAGTCCTCCCAAAGGGCATCACAAGATGACAATTTAGGGAAGATGTAGCTTAGGTTTGATGTCTTCATCTCATTCATATTTCGATGATTGATCAACCTTCATCACTTGCTGTTTAACCTCTTCCACCCACCCCTCATCCCTTCTTTTGTGCTATCGCTTCCTCAGTTAACTGTGTAGCCATGGAGGAGTTCCTTTGCTGCATTTACTCTATTCAGTGTAAGCTGATATATCGTGTCGTGTAGTCTTCCTCACTGGAAATCTGATAGTACATGTTAGTTTTTTGGAGTTGGCTCTGAAGAATATAGGATTTCTGCTCTGTTGCTTGTGGGATGGACTACTTCCTTCACCTCATTGTAGCGCATCTTATCTTGGGCTTTGCTCTTATTCCACTACAACTCATCTCTTCAGCGACATTCGAAATGCATCAGGAATACCTGTTTATGGGTTCTTCCGAGATAACCCTCACTAACAATAACTCACCTCCAATCCTTTTCATTGTAACACTCCCCAGAATCAACCATTCTTCAGACTTGAGAGTTCACAGCCTATCCCGCACTGAAGACACCCTACTATTTCATAAATCATTAGCTCCAACCTGCCTAGGTGAAAGGAGGAGGCTCTTCCCCTTAGAGAGTCTCCCCCCATTCAGAATCAAATCTAGGATCTTTACTATGGAATTCAGCCCTTCTGCTCCCACACTTACTCTGCCTAATCTGGTAGTTTCCCTAGATCCAGTTTCTTTCCATTGTAACTCTCAATAACTCACCTCCAATCCTTTCCATTGTAATTCTCTCCCAGATCAGCCATTCTTCAGACTCGAGAGTTCACAGCCTATCCCACACTGAAGACATCCTACTATTTGATAAATCATTAGCTCCAACCTGCCTAGGTGAAAGGAGGAGGCTCTTCCCCTTAGAGAGTCTCTCCCATTCTGAATCAAATCTAGGGTCTTTACTATTGAATTCGGCCCTTCTGCTCCCACACTCACTTTGCCTCTTAGTTGCAGGAAACTCCTAATAAGGTGACGTTTCTCTCTCGAAAATTCGCTTTTGCGATCCCAAGTTAGGAGCTCCATGGGATCTCGTCCCAAACTAATATGGGAACTCGATCCTGTTAGCTGGCATGTGAGAGAATACCTGAAAATCAAGCCTTTTTCAACTCAATTACTTGTTTCTCTCCTCCTTCAAGTCTTTAAAGCCTCCTTGTCTGTTGTTCCTAACTATGTAAACTATACTAAGCAAATGATAATACTCTTTACGTATTTATTTATTCAAGCCGCTCCCAACCTCAGATTCTTCTTGGTGCTTACGCTCCCCCGCCCCTGTTCCCGCTCCCGCCCCCGCCCCCGCTTTGTACAACTAAGCTCTGCCGAATCTGGTAGTTTCCCTAGATCCAGTTTCTTTGGTCAGTCTTTTTTTTGACGGGGTTGTGTCAGTGCACTAATTGCATACTCCCTCCATTCTATAATGTTTACCCCATTTGACTTTTTTGCAAATTGCTAAAATATAACTTGAGCATGTAAGCATTAGTTTAGTCATTGGTCTTGCTCTAGTTTCACTTGTCAAACAACACTTAATTTAATTTCTATCCGAGTTTAATTCAACGTTATATGCTCGCATTAGTTTTTTAAAACTTGCAAAAAGCAAAATTGGGCAAACAATATGCAACAATAAACCAAGAAACAAGGAGAACCAAGTACTTCTAAATTATATATTATCATGAGAGAATATGCCTAATAAGTATACAAGACAATGCCAGACTTTCTTAACCCATAATCCGTAAGAAAATGCCGAATTACTAAGAAATCAACCAACAGTATTCAAAATATTGTACAACTCTATCAATCACCAAAGATTCAAAAGTACTATGTACTGAATACGTCTTACCTTGCAATCAAGACTTAGCTCTATTCTGCTAGGGGAAAAGAGTAGTGTCTTCTCCATATAGAGTCTCTCTACCCCACCACAATGAACTCGGATTTTTCTTATGCAATACGGCTCTTGCATTCCCATACTTACAAGATCAAGTTTCTTCAATCAGTCAGTTTGGTGACGGAATTATACACCCCTTCCATCCCACAATGTTTGACCCCTCCGGATCGGATGATAGGCTTAGCCAAGAGGTCATGACTCTCGATTGAGATGAAACTTGCCACCTTTACATCGCATCAACCTGGGAGCATTATCCGATCTGGTACTCATTTAGAAAGCCTTATCTCTATCTTTCAGCAACTGAACGGGAAGTGGTTTAGGTTGAGAATGAAGCTTTCATAACGAGCGCAGATCTTTCTGCAACACTATTCCGACTTTGACTTTTTGTCATTCCTAGAGTACAATCTGAACATGCAAGCATCAGCTTCACTCTTTGTTCTTGCCCTAGTTTGAATTGTCAAACAATACTTAATCCGAGTTTAATTCAACGTTTAGATATTCGAATTATAACATAGAAACTCGCAAAAACATAAATGGGGCAAACATCATGAAACATGTGGATTACTTTTGTTACCAAAATTAACTAATCAAGCATAAAACAACATAAGAGGTAAAACCCATGCAATAGAAATGTCATTTGGATACGCAATCACGAAAACGTAGTATGTCCTTCCATCATATAATTACACTAGGCACATTAATGGACATGGTAGCTGCAACATAAACGATATCAATGGAGCGAGCGGTATAAGACAATAACGAGCTATGCAATGAGACTGAGACAATTACCCATGAGGGAGGCCTCGAGCATGTGGTTGACGAGGAGGACATGGTCAGTAGGGTTGAGGGCATCAATCGGGCGGCTCTGAATGTCGTGGATGGTGTAGACGGTGTACATCATGATCACGAATGTGGTGGCAGCCACCGACTTGACGACGCCCGGGGCCTTGCCGAACTTCACGCGGTCCAACGCCATGATGAGCAGCTTTTGGAGCGGCGTCTTGAACAGTATTATCAGGATCCCCGTCATTTGGGCCATTACCACCGTGAATAGAAGCTCTATCATCTTTTGCCCGTCACTGCAAAAAAAACCCGACAATGAATCTAGGAATGGCAATGGGGGAGGTTGGATGCAGATATTATAAACTCCGTACCCGCCTCGATAGCTTGGAACCCCCCCCCCCCCCCCATGTAATGCAAAACTGTGCACTACAAAAGTTGCACAAACGTGTGTCACAAAAAATAAAACAGTTTAACGGCAATACAAACAGTAGATGCATAATAATAAAAACTTCTCACAAAAAATCATTGCTACAGTAGTGTTGCATAAAAATAGAGCTTTTACTGACGAATGGCTGAAGTGCAGATATGTGCAAGATTTTCTTAGCAGCTTACTAACGAAATGTCGACAGGTGATCGAAAAAGTCCTGGCTGGGCAGGGCCAGTAGGGGTAATGGTTGCCTAAATTCGGTTAAGCTTATATTAATTGAACGAGATTCTTGATTCCTTCATTCCTCTGTTCATTCTTATTCTTAAGAGTCAATCCTTCATGAATTAATGGTCTCAGTTTTGTAAAGATGCTATTTTGCCCTTGGAAACCTTCTCACTATTATCACATATGGAAGAACTGGCACCCCCAACCCACAGCTACAGCCGGCACTCACTGACCATATTCACCCATCACCACCGGTTAGTGAGTGAATGAAAAGAGCAAAAAGCGGGAGAAAAAAAAAGGAAAAGGACAGAGCTAAGTGCTAACCTTCGGATGCGGGATTTCAAATCCAGATCCAGTCTTCTCGGCGGCCAATCAACTCAAGAGAAATGCGGTGGACGGTGCTTGGTGGAGGTGGACGTGGACGTGGACGTGGACGTGGACGGACGGTGCAGGTGATGGGGACGGTATTCGGTCGAGGTGGACGGTGTTTGGTCAACTGTTAGGTGGTGGTTGGCCGGTTAGGTGGTGGTGAGGTGGAGGTGGTTTGTGGCCGTGGGGACCGACCGCTGACGGTGCGGGGAAGCGCAGAACGAGACAGCGGCGCCGGGTTAGAGTCGGCTGTAAAAAAAAAAAAGTATTGTACTGTTTGGTGAGAAAACTGTGTACTCCGTAGAGGGAAAAATTGATAGAATACGATATTCCTCCTTAATTTGCTTCTAATTGAAAATATAAATATCATACCCTCCCATAGTTATAGTTATTAAGGGCGCAAAGGATCCCTCAATCCTAGGTGTAAGGCGCAGGGAGGCGCCTTTTCGAAATGAGATGTAAAATAAAAATAAATAAATAAATATTAGTACATTAAATCAATAAAATCACATAAAAATTTTCAAAATATGATAATTTAACAAACTTTGAACACTAAAAAAAATTTCAGATGTAATGAGAAGTATTTGATGCTAACTAAATATGACAAAATTATCCTTATCATTAGTGAAGGCTAAAATAAAAATATTTTTCCTCAAAGAGAAATCATATGCTCCCAGTGTGGTAAAGATTTCTTCTAAATTTCATCTTCTTTGCATATGAGGTAAAGTGAAGGAGTATATTTACTTAAAAAGAGTAACATTTGGAGACGGGACGCTAGTACAATGAACAATAATATGACAATCGATTGATTAGGGATTTGGAATTTTAGATTTTTTTGCGATTTAGATATGGGCAGATTATACCTATGTCCATGAGGTTAAGGTATAATTACAGTCAAGAACATTAAGTTTTAAAATGTATCAGTTGTGTCCATCCGTCCGAGTTCCGTCCAAAAAGTGTACTTTTTTATGATGTCATCAATATGTATTTTTAAATTGACGATACTACTCCTTGTACAGTATATACTCAATATTTTTTAAAAAATTAAATTAAGATTTCAAGCCTTAATTTAAAGTTTAGGGTTTTAAAACCCTAAAATTGATTTGTTCTCTATCTTTGCAGTCTATTTCATCAAAATTTCTCAATCTAAATCAAAACCCTAAGCGTCTCAATTTGCGAATTAGGGTTTTGTTAAAACCCTAATTTGTGAATTAGGGTATTGTTAAAACCCTAATTTGCGAATTAGGGTTTTATTGAAACCATAATTCTCAATCTGCCTCCCTCTCCTCCTCCCTCCACCACCAACCTTCTATTACGCACCCCCTCCTTCCACCCCCACACCCGTTTCTCTATCCAAGCCTTCATGCCTACTGCCACCTTGACCCAATATGACCTTAAGAAACTCGCTGCTGTCGAGTACATCAAGTCCAGCATGATCCTCGGTACCGGCTCCACCGCCGCCTTCGTAGTCGCCAAGCTCAGCGCCCTCTTGAAATTCGACGAGCAAACAAACATCGTCGAAGTACCCACCTAGAAACAGACCAAAGAGCAAGCTACTTGAACCGTCGCCTGTTGGCCCACTGCCGCCGTCTTCTTTCTTCTGATTCTGTCTTCAAGTTTTTCATCTCTTCTTTCTTGATCTGTTAGCCCACTCCTGTTTCTTTTTCACTTTATTTTCTTGTCTCTTTTTTCTTCCTTTTGTTTCTTTTTGTGGCCCCACTTTTCTTTTTTAAAAGAAGATGGAATTTCTAACTTCAATTTGGGGCAATTCAGTCTTTTCGTCAAAACCGTTAAGTATTTTTGTATTATGTCTGGTCAACGAACATAAGTGTAATTTGTCCAAACTAGTATCCTTAACTGTAATTATACCCTAACCTCAGGGACATAGGTATAATTTGCCCTTTAGATATTGCTTTATTATGTTATGAAATAAAGAATAAAAAATAATGAACAGTTGAGATGATGCCGTGATGAAAAAATCAAAAATTAGAATTTTTGGGCTTTCCTTTGTGCTTCCACCGCCGCTTTGCGCCTTGCGCCTGGACACCTAGCTAGGCGCATAAGGCACACACCTTTTCGAAGGGGTTGCGCCTAGCCCTAGGCTAGGCGCCCGGAGTGCGCCTTGTGCCTTTGATAACACTGTATCCACCGCATAATCTGGTTAAAGTCAAAATAATCCTTTTGTATTGGATCGGGTAGGATCAGAGATCTGCTGACTTTTAAACCTTATGCTAGAAGAACAGTTGAAGCTTAGATGTTCTCATTAGTTGTAGATGAAGTGAGCAGTATTTATACTGAGAGAGGGAGAGAGAGAGAGAGACCCAAATACTGGAATACTTTTTTTTAAGATACAAAATATATCATATAAGAAATAGCCGTTCCGGCCATATGAAAGATGAGTTGCTTTATCGTACAGATTATAAAGCAAATTAAAGGAAGCTAAGCATTGTCCATATTACAAGTTTAGAGGTAGCATCTAATTCATTAGTCCATATCCTTGCAAGCAAAATTGGCAAGTCCTATTGCTTTAGTCAAGAGTGTCTTGCTCCTTACTACTATCTGACAAATAGTGAAAGTGGATGCAAATATCATACATAATTGGCACGGCTACTGCACTAATTTTCTTCAGTCGTGTCATCTATGCAAGCAAACAATTAGTGTTAGTGTAAACAATTACATCTGTCATTTTTTTTTCTTTTGCCTATTGAAGGATTTTAAAAAATGATAGAGCTTGTGATGTAAAAGGATCTCGTCAACGGTAAGAAGAAACATGTGAGCTCAAAGTATATGTTAGGATCTTTAAGATACAGATACCCAGGCCTAATCTTTGCCTGAGTTGTTGGAAACTGTCCCCACGTATGCAAATCTCATCGATGTTCTATGGCACTGACATATGTTGGTATCTAGACCTGACAAATGGATAAATCCGTCGGGTACAGGTAATACCCGATCGGATACGGATAAATTCGGTTCAGGTAAAAATTATCCAATTTTTTACAGGTAGTCATTTTTCATGCCCGTACCCTACACGGACGGTTCGGGTAAATCCGCGGATAATCGGGCAATCTTCCAAATTTTCTTTAATATTTTTGTAATCACTTTTTTTCAGCCAAAAATCTAGAATCTATACGATATTAACATTAACAACTCTAATTACACAACACAAAATGAAAGACAACATTGAATCTCACTTATGTTGATTCCACGAATCAAACAATTACATACCAAACAAGTACCAAAAAATATCAAAAAACAAAACTCAATAACAATAAATTTTTTGTACGATCTGTGGTAGTGGAATTCGATCTGATCTGTGGCAGTGGAAGTCGATCTGTGATCGTGGAAGTATATCTATGACCATGGAAGTAGATATGTGACCGTGGAAGTAGATATGTGATGGTGGAAGACTAGAAGTGGCCCGTGGAGGTGGTCACGACCGTCAGCGCTGTCGCTATCGCTGTCGATGTGTGAGAGGAGAGAGGAAGGTGGAACTTTTCGATCTACGGTGGCGGCAGATGTGGGCTTCCCGATCAGCGCAGAAGAGTGAGGTGATTGAGTGGCCTTAGATAGAGTGAGGGCTGAGGGGGCTGATGGTGGTCACCGGTCATGGTCACGGTTACCTGTAAAAATCTCGAGTGAGGGGCTGCGGCACCTTGAGTCGGTGTGAGATTGAGAGAAAAGATGAAAATAAAAGTTAGGGTTAGGGTAAAAAAGCATCTCTCTCTTTATATATAGGTTGAAAAACGGGTAAGCCGGGTAAGCCGGGTAACCCGTATCCGACCCGGATCTACCCAAAAAATTATAGGTCAGTTTGGGTACGAGTCTGACTTCTGCGGGTCTCTAAAATTCATACCTATACCCGAATTTTTTGGCCGGGTACGGATTGACCCGCGGGTTCGGTTCTTTTTTTGCCAGGTCTATTGGTATCCAAGTTGTATGACGAATGAGTATAGAGTGGCTTTGCCAATGCTCCTTCAGGGGCCTGCCCAGTGCTTTTTGCTGTAGTCATATATAAGGCCCTCCGATTGGTTCGAACCTGAGTGTGGACTTGTTTGACGATGATCATTTGGTCAAGAATGACCACTTGAATTATGATTTCGTTTCTGTAACCATATTTGCCAGTGTGTAGTAAAGATTATAGTGGCTATTTTAGATCTTTATGACAAGGGAGCATTACCTTTGTAGTCCAGCACCGATTATTGGGTTCGAAAACCAATATATAATCCGAACCAAGCTACTCGTACTCCCGGGCATTTGAAAGATATGTGGTCACATGTTTCCTCCTATAAATTACAAAACTTGCATCCATTGTGTGTCTACATATTCCCAATTTTAATAATCTGTTCATTGTTGGTAGTTATTCAGTAAAAGTTGTCAGAGGAATAATTGAATTTTGTGTGCTTGCTTATGTTTTTACAAATGGGCTCAGGTTTTTTAGGATACGTATAGACCACGATTGTAGTCTGGGTATACAGCCTCCAACTTCAAAACCATTTGGTCATAAAAAAATCTGGAAATATGCTTTGGGAAGTTATCTTGTATGGGCCGCAGATTCCATTATCTTTCATGTATAACATGAGCTACCCTTGAAATTGAGGATAGCTGATATATTGGAATACTTATTGGAGATTGCGATATGTGACCCAAATAGAATCTTGAACCTGAAAGTGTAAATCCTTCCTCATGACTTATTTTTCTAACCAGTCAGTCTAGGCATGGTAGAGCTTTCATTAACCTTAAAAAGCCTCTTACTAATATCTGATTGAGCAAGTTCTTCATAGGGAACTTTCAAATAAAAAAAAAAGAAGAAAGAATGTTCTCTAGTTTTTATTTTTTGTTTTTAGTGTATTCAAAGCAGAACTAGTTGCATTGCCACCTTTTCACTACTTATGTGTCACAACGAAAATTTACAAGTTACGGTCCAAGAGAATAAACTGGAGGACACCCCCCCTCCTTCAAAATAAAGGAAAAAATAAAAACATAGCTAGAAGTAAAGCAAGCAATTTCACTATCAAAATACCACAGAGGAAGTACAATCTGTAACTAGCTACATTTTGAATAACGCAACATCATCATGTACCACACCAAACCGATCTTGCTGTAAACTGTCACCTTAGTGACCCAGAAAATGAGCTTGTGCAGACAGTAGAACTAAAATACTGTCTTTTCCTCGGGAAATATATACAAAGAGGAATGCACTGCAGCTATATAGCAAACTATGAAGAGAATCAGCACTATGTATATCACTCAAAATATTGTCACCTTATTATAAGAACTGAACTACTAAGCATTATCCCTTTAGTTCGTACCCTTCCAACTCAACAGAAAGAAGTTATTCGGACCAAAATGTTTTAACACGAAAATGATTCAATCTGAGTGAACCACATTGTATGCTATTTATTCTGATAGAAGATATTTTGGATACTACTTTGAGAATCCGAGAGCAGATCTTGAGGCAATTTCTTTGCCTCCTCCCCTTCCGATCCGAGAAGCTTTTCTTTCTCTATATTTCCGTCTCCATCACAACCTTAATTTATTCGGTGGGTGGTGACGTGGTAGATTAGCTCTTTGTTTCTCCAAGTTTTCTTGGGATTCTTGATGGCTGCGGTGAGCTGATGCTGTCAGGTTTGCGATTGATCGCACTTGGTTACTGCCATTGTATCTATTTTTCGGCGTCGGTTATTGGCTAGAGGTCGAGTATGCTGTTGGGATACTTGGGTGCTCCTTGGTTTGAAATTTGGGCCAAGTCCAAGCCCTGATCCAAAGCCCAATATCTAGGGCCGGGCCCGGGCCTTTTTTTTGCAATTTCTTATTATTTAAAGTAAATGCTTGAATTGCTGTAATTTATTGTTATTATATAAGCAAATTGTAATGTAGTACTATAACTAAGATTCTTGTTATTATGTAAGCAAATTGTAATGTAGTATTATGACTAGGATTCTTGTTATTATGTAAGCAAATTGCTCTCTCTCTCTCTCACACACACACACACACATTTAGATCTCTCACATTTACATCTCTCAATTTTAAATTTCTTCTTTCATATACTCTAAGCATGTCCAATATTCACAATTTAAAGAACTTAATATTTATCATTTTATTTCATTATAAGTCATATACATATGTATGTATGTATATACATATTTATTTGTCTCATATTTTTTTATATGTTATATCTTTTTATACTCTTCTTAGTGAGCTTTATTAATAAAATCTTAACGCATAACAATTATTACTATTTGAAAGAGACTAATTCTACTATTTGATATTTTACTTCTTCTTTCGTTGCTAAAAGAATAAAATTTATTTTTGAAAGTGATTGAAAACTCATAAAAAGGTGAAAATAATATTATTATTATTATTTTATTATCCATTTTGTTATTTTTATTTAATAATATAAATACTAACTTTATATATGTATTTTAACAGTTATTTTTTACGCACAGTGTCAATACTAATTTATATGTAAGATGGTAGAACGTAAAGTCAGACATGAGATTATACATGAATTAGTCGGTTTGATATTTATTGACAAATAAGTTCAGCCTATCAAAGACCTCCAAGGCCTCTTCAAGGAGGACCATTATTTCTCACGGTTCAATTATAATCTTTGTAATCTAATTTTTATTTTACGTCAAATACATCTTTAATTATTGCACCAAAGAAGAATGATTATCATAATTCATGTTCAGATTCATTACTCATTCAATCATCGTTAGACGCGCACACGTATATATAATAATATGTGTATACAATAATATTAGACCAAAATAGGGCCTGCGTGTAGGACCCAAAAAAGAGCTAGAAATAGGGCAAACCTTAGGGTCAAAATTGGGCCAAAAGAGGCCTACGTGTAGGTCCAGAAATAGGGCCAAAAGGGGGCCGGTTTTCAGGTCAAAAGAGGGTTGGGCCTGGCCAACCCTAAAAACCAGGCCAGGGCCTAAAAAAAAGCCAGTTTTGGGCTGGCCTGTTTTTTAGGGCCTGGCTCGGGCTTTTTAGGGACAGGTCTGGATAATTCTGGAGAAAATGTGGTCTGGGCCTAGCCCTAACCCTGGCCCAAAACTGGCCGGGCCTGGCCAGTCCACGGACCGCCTAGTCCTTTTGACAACTCTAGCCGATGGGCATGACAAATGTACCGTTGTTGTTTATGATAAATGAGCGCGAATATCTTCCACCACCTCCATGAAAAAGTACACTATAACAGGAAGCCATAGCCTCGTGATATAGGGCCATGCTTGTAGGACCCACGAAGCATATCTGTGTACCTATTGATCTAAGAAAACCACCATGGCTCGACATGGCCTGACATTGCGCCCGCGTGGCATCGGGTTAATTTTCATACATATATAGATAGTATTTTTATTATTCCATACACAACATTAATCTGAATTTTATATTCAATCCAAGGAAAACTTAACGCATTAATTTTCTTTTTCTTTTGTTTATACATTCATAATTTATTTAACTTTGGTTTGCTAAAAAAAATTACTTCTTTGGCACAAAGACTTTGGCTTATACATGTGGGTAGCTAGCTATAAGGACACGTGTACGCTAGCGGGTATGACAGATGTACCACTACTGTGTATGCAAACAAATGTGATTATCCTCCACAAGCTCATTTAAAAGTATGTCATAGTGGGGAGCCATAGCCACCCGATACAGGGGACGTTACATTTAACTGTAAGGCCTATGGAGCATATACATGTCCCTAACTTGCAACAAAATCACCATAGCTCGGCATGGCCACACGTCCCGTCGCGCTGACATGACACGTCAGATTATTTTTAGATATCTATATTATTATTATTATTATTATTTCATGCTCAAAACTAATGTCAACACCGTTGTTGTAGAGTCACACAAGAAAAAAATTAATGCGCGAGTGTCAAAAAAATTGCCCTTTTTAGCAAAAATATTTTGGTTGCAATACTAGTAACAGGAATAACTTAGGGATAATTATAACAATGTTCCCGAGATTAAGGAAAAATTACAATCAAGGATACTATATTTCAAAATATAACATACTGCGACTAAAAATGTTAAAATGGTAATGCTCGTGTCCGTCTGTCAGGATTCCATAAAAAAATGTACCTTTTTTATGATGTCATCATTATGTATTTTCAAAATAGGAATACTGTCCTTGTACAGTATACTGAATAATTTTTAAAAATTAAAAATTAGGATTTTGAAACCCTAATTTGAAATATAGGGTTTTTAATTAGGGTATACAAACCTTAATTTTCAAATTACGGTTTCAAACACACATCACACAACCCCCTACTCCACTGACGTTGCCCCCTCTCTTCCCTACCCTACCGCTCAGAGAGAGTGCCCAGATAATGACACTTGAAAAAAATTAACCTGCTATTTTAAGGGTAATAAATTCATTTTCTTAAAATTTTAAATTTTTTAAAGTTCCGTTTAGTCAACGGATATAAGTATAATTTAACCAAACTGATCAACATTCTTGTAATTTCAAGAATTTTGCTGTAGTTATCCCAATAACTCACGGTCTACGCTAAATATTGTTAGTGATATTTTTTTTAAAACTCTTTAGTAATAATTCTCAACGGCAGTCGTTACTTTAAGCCGCCTCTAAATAAATTTTGTCTATCATCGGTCAGTAAGGGGGGTTGTAGGCTTTTCCCTGAGATTTCCTTGTTTAAGCGGGTGAACTGGCGGAGTCCAATTGAACTAGCTACCCGTTCGCCCAATCCTGTGATTGGGTCAGTTAGAGATCGGCAATAAAATTACAGAACTTGAGGGGAAGAAAAAGATGTGGGGATCCGGTACAATTTCACTCTCGCAAATCCCCATCTCATTCCCACAATCAAGCCATTCAGTTTCTAAGCCCCTCCGATTTCAGCCCATCCTCACTCTAAACTTCCATCCTTCATTCCCGAAAGCCGAAACCCAAAGAAACCCTAGAAAATTCATGGTCTGTGCAGAGGAAAATGGTAATGGGCTGAACACGGATCCCAAGGAAAGAGGAGAAAATGGGGACGAGAAGAAGAACGAGGGCGGGGATGAAGATATACGGAAGGGGGAAGGACGGCCGAGGTTCAGCCTGAATTGGATGGATCTGTTGCTGGACCCGGACCCGGATAACATCGTCGCGGTCGGATTGACGGGTCTGCTGACGTGGGCAAGTGTGCAGGTGCTGTGGCAGCTGCTGTTGATATCGTTGGCTATAGTGGTTGCTGCTCTCAAGTATTCGTTCGTTGCTGCTCTCTTGATCTTCATCCTCATTACCCTTCTCTAATACGCTCATGGATAGATTGCATATGTATACGTCTTCGATTAGTTGATTGAATCGAGGAAGGGCATTTGCTCTATCTGGTAAGGTATTCGTGCATTATGTACTTATACACACACACACATAACATCTCGAGTATGCGCCATAGAAATTTCTCCTTGCTTGCACATCATTTTCACTTTTTTTTGGCTGCAACAAGTTAGCAAGATTTAGACGGAGAAAATGCTAAAATACATGGTTCTAATGATGTGCGAACAAAAAAAAATGACCAAACAAGAAATAAAAGACATTATTTGATACTGGAATTGTATTTTTGAAAATTTTAGCAACATAAGTCTGACTTCTTGGATGAAGAAACATGAGATCTTTTCTTGTCCATTCTGTATTCTGAAAATGTTTACACTTATAATATAAGGTGCAGTTAACATAAAATGGGTAAAATATGGGTAAAATCTTGTAACGGGTAACACGCCGGGAAATTGAATGGTAGTTATGAGCCAAACTGATGATTTGTTATTTATAGATAGATGGAATGACGGTTGTTTTGTACCGTTAGTAACAAGCAACCGCTTCGATTCATATGGAAAAATGCTTCATTTGATCAAAGGCATTGAACGGTTGCAATCTTTGGAAAAGTAAACATATCACTCCAAACAACTTATATAAACTCAAAAATTGGAAGAGTACGGGAAAGAGGATAACATTATATATCTATCTATCTATACTATATATAAAGAAAAAATATGATTTGGTGTAACACATTTTTGGTGTTACATAACTACCTATCTAGATTAGTGACAAGTGTCATTCTATAGTTTTTTTTCTTGAAAGTTTCACAAAACAAAAGCTTAAATAGTGAATAACTACTTTTAGTTTTTATAATGTATAATTCATTTTACCGAGTGTAATATTAAATATTCATACATGATGAATATTCATTCAGCACTTTTATTTTCAAATCTCATATCTGCTGGAATAGATCAGAGCTTCAATCTCAGAAGGGAGAGGGGGTTCAGCTATATTGTGTTGTATGTACGCGAGAGAGAGAGAGAGAGAGAGAGAGAGAGAGAGAGAGAGACTGTGGGTTTGGTTTTAGCAGATAAGAGTCGGTTGGTTTTGTTTCTTTAGGTTGGCAATTGGCTGGTTGGTTCATTTGGAACCATACACATAACATTCTATATCATGAACCAACAAATAAGAAACTTAAGAACACAACAATAAATTCGTGTCCAATAAATTTATATATAATTGTTTGTGAGATCTCAATTTTTTGTACTCCGCAGTATATAACTAATTCATTCATTTTTTTTAATTAACAACTCTAAAACTAATTATTATTGATTTTTTGAATTAACGGCTCTAAATCTAATTATTAGTTGAAATTTTATTATCAAAGCTTGTAAGTCATTCTTTTCTAAAATTATTATTATATTTTTCTAAAAAAAAATTTGAAGTACAAAGAGCGGCAGAAGACCAAGAATGAGTTTGGCTAGCGTTGTTGAAGTACACAACAAGACATGCAGACATAACAAACCAAAACCGTTTTGGTGCAAAAAAAATTCTTGTTATGGTGAAAAGTAACGCTTAGCTATTTCTACTTCTACTGTCACTTTCATATTTATCTTTTTCGTTTTATACAAAATAAATTGTTCTTTTCTTTTGGTGCAAGTTTTCTCAAATATCTTCAAATGGCTTTTTATGTGTACAGTATACATGCAACTCCGTACTTCGTAAAGATGAGAAAATTAAAATAAGGAAACAAATAGAAAATGAATCACTGCTAGTCATGCATATTGCGTCTGATAAATGCACTGAAAACTAAGCCTGCAAATCGTTCCTTCTCAATTTAAATGGCCTTCAACTTTTGATTCTTCAAGTTAGTATTTTCATTCTGGAGACTAGTTGTTGTATTTTCTAAGTCAATTATTCCTTTGGTGCCTTTCAAGCGCACCCCGTCTGCATCTCTATGTACTTCTTCGGCAATCAGCCTTTGGCCTATGCGATCACTTTTCTTATCAATCTTCACTAAGAATATGTAAGATAGCCCATACTGATGAATTAGGTCCTTATAATATTAATTGTTCATGCCCTCCTGTATGAGAGAAGAAAAATTATTAGTTCAAAGTAATATAATATCACGGCATGGTCGTTATAAGGTAATGCTTGATATTTTACCTTTCCCTTTGAATTTATGAAGTCATATACTCTCTCGGCTGCCTCAAACAATGTCACATAAACATTTCAAACGCCATCTCCAACGGTTAGCTTTAGCATGTACCTGGCAGTGGATATAGTATTAGACATACATATATTAGTACAAATACGTGAAGTTATAATGTTGTCAAGGGACAAGATGACATCCTATGTCCTCTATCACCAAACCAGAAGGACTGTGTACGCAATCTGAATTTCCCATATCAAGCTGTTCGACATAAGAATGGAAAATAGTACACATTGTAACTTGTAAGCTAGGTGTGAAAAAGGAGCTCAAAAGAAATCAAACAACTACGATATATCACTTTCCTTCAATGTTTCATTCGCTATCTGGCCATGTTCATAGCTATTATCATATGGACATTGACCTTTAAGTTGATTAAAGCAGTTAAATAAGCATGCCTCTGTGAATTATGGAAAAACACTGTGGTGCAAACTGCCACAAACCCTGTAGCGTATCCAAGCCCCATTTTATCATAGAGCCAAGGAATGCCATTGAAACAATTACAAGACAGGTCCAATATCTCTAGCTCTGTGGTTTCTACAATGCATCTTGGTAGTTAACCTTGGAGGTTACACCCACCTAAAGCCAGAACCTTAAGTTTTTTAAAGCTCTTAATTAATATCAAGTCTGTGCTTGTTGTCTAGCAGCCTTTTATCATTTTATGTTCTTTGAAAGGATGATATCTCAAAGGTTCTTGCTACCCATCAAAATATCGATAGCCCCTCTAATATTAGTAAGGCTGTTGTTGAAAAGGGAAAGGTATGACAATGATTGCAGTGTAAGCATGGTTACTGGCTAGTAGAACAACAATAAGGGACTTGCTAATTTCTTGGAAAATAAACAAACATTTGAAGGCTGAAACTTTTGGGAAATAGAGAAATGGACTCTTGAGCCTTTGCATCTTATTAATGATGCCTCGTAGATGCTCTTGTTAAATCCCAAATTATTATCATTGAAAAAGGAACACATGATGCGTGCTAAACTTGTAATCAATCTCAATCCCTTGGTTCATAAGTCAATGTACTTTCAGCATAGTTCTTATAATAAATTGAAAACACTAAAGAAATTTATAATTTGTTACCTTGGGGAATAATCCACAACTTTGTTAGTACCACTGCACCTATATCCATGGCATTTTGTTCCTTTTTCAGTGAATACAACATTTTTATTGCATTCATTAAATGTATCGTACCAAGGTTTTTCATGTTGTCAATACTCGCAAACGTTTCCTTGAATGAATAGTAGTTTTTTGTTATATGTTAGATCATATGAGTTATGTTATGAGGAAAACAACTGGTACATGTACTTTAAGCAGTTACAACATAACCAATTACAGGTGCTTATTAATAAATAAACACTTTAAAAAGCACCTGGAACTCGTTTAGAAGTCGTTCGATCAATTCTTGATTATTGACTCGTTCAACATTTTGAACTTTCAAACCCCGTAAAGGAGTTGCACTTTCATGGTTTTTATTATGGCTGCAACCAGTAGTATGTTAGATTCATAGTCAACAGGCACGTCGTAACATTGATAAAGTAAATATAGTACTCCCTTCGTCCCTTAAAAAGCGATCAGATTTCCTTTTTGGCTGTCCCATAAGAATTGATCATTTCTATTGTGGGATATAAATTTTATGTGAAGTTACATGTTTTCCTTTAGCTACCTCTTTTTTAATTTATTCTTTTCTTTCTATCACCTGTCACGTTTATCACTCACCCATCTCTCTTTCTCTCTCACTATCTTTCCCTCTCTCCATCTCCCTCCCCCTCCGAGCTTTGATCACCATTGCCGACGACCCTAATCACCCCTGCTGCTAACACCGACAACCCCGATCACCACTACCGCCGACCCTGACGACGTCGATCATGGTTGCCTCTAACCCCAACGACCCCTATCACCACCGTTGTTACTGTGTTCTTCCACCACCACGGCTGTCGGATGTTGTCGTCTTCTTGTATCTCATTGCAAGTGTTTTATACATACCACGCTTTTAATGCTTCAACTTCCAGCAAAGCTGGATTTATATGGAGTGTTGTAGTGGAGAGTGTGGACAGAGATATGATACCTATATTTTAAGCAAAACATACATAATCAAAAGGGAAAATGGTTTCCGCTTCAACTTTCTAGAAATTGCAATATTAGAGTTCATTATCTAAGACCATATCTTGTTACTTTGGCCTTTGAGAGAATAACAATAGGCTTATCATCTGCTAGCTCTGATAGAACATTTCCTTCATTTTTAGCCAAATCGGACCATATTGTTATGACAAGTATCATACCTAAAGTAGATTAGATATTGCAATGGTTAAGATTCTTTAATGGTAATACGAAAGGAAAATAATCCAATGAACATGGAACATTACTCTGTATTTGTGAGTATCATATCCCGCTTCATTATCCCACCACCTCCTGGCTTCTTTAGCAATGGTATGTTGTCAATATCTCCCAATAATTCTAAAATGGAGAAAAGAGAATATATGTTAGGTAAGTTTAAGGCAAATCGTATAGCTGATACATAATTTGTACAAGATGTCCTATAACATACCAATGATACCATTGTCTTCAACATGGTGCTTTAGATCCTTGAATGAGACAAATTGCAATCAAAGTTGAGCTATATCTATGTTCGTCTCAAGCTCCTTCACTTGAGTACCGGAAGAAAAGGTTAGTTCAAACCTTTTGTGTGAACTGTCAAATTGTGGGTTCACTGGTTTGACGAGTCCAGTGGGAATCAGATATGTTTTATCCTTTTAAAGAGATTGTTGTAAGATATCTGCAACATCATTGAATACGATAGCTTGTATTTTTGTACCCTGTCATTACAAAGCAATGTGATACATTATCGAGCATAAGTACAGAACAAAAAAAATGAGTAATTATAGAAAATTTTTAAGATTAGTGTACCTCTTTGTCCATGAATATGATTTTCCATGTCTGCCCAAATCCCTTCAAGGTGCAATAGGGCTCCAGATTAACCCTTCGCAGTACTCTAACTTTTACTGCCCAGTCTCTATCATATGCTTGAATTTGATCTATTAGCACATATGATTGAGTCATAGAATCTACTTTGATATTTGTACAGGCAGTTTAGTAACAGCATAAATATGTAAGTGAAAACCATGAAGATAGAATTACTTAAGACATATTTCCTATCGGATACTTAAGCAAGAGGTTGATATGTTAAAAACTACTAAGATAGAATACATATAAATGTTGATTTGAAAAATTAATGGCTACTATAATTTGTAGGATAATGATTTATAGTCACCTTCGAGATGATTAGGTGCACGACTTGAAGATCCAACTTCTTATGTGGTCGGGGGTAGGGTTTCTTTGGTTGTATCTTGTGTGTCCTTGACTTTGAGCGAAACTGACTTTTCCTTGCATACTTGTACATCACCGGCTTGTACTTTGGCATAACTCTTCCTAGGTCCACGCTTTCGTGATTGTTTATCACCTATACGAGCTTTGTCTAGATTGGAAAGGCGTGTTAGTGTACATATAACTCTATTTCAGGTAAGATTGTAAGTGACCGTGACTATCTTGTTGTTTCTTAGACTACGTTTCTACTTTATGTACCGTGCATTCCAGCTGGGTCTATTGCTTTAGATGAATTGGGGTGGTGATCTTCAAAAGTAGAGATTGTGGCTTGCTCATCGTCTGACGATACAACAGTATGAAGCTTTCTTTTCCTTGCCGTTGTCACCGCTGATTGCGTAAATTTAATACCTACAAAAGCAAGTCTAGGAAATGAATATAGGCATTTGGCAGATGGCTTGACTCAAAAGCAGTTTTCAACTAACCAATCTACTCATAATGTATATGGCAGGATATACATAATGCTGTTATTGCATTTCCATAAATTAGGAAGCACATCCAAGACAATGCAATGTTTATATGTGTATCATAAAAATGTCCTCAAAGATTGCATGTGCAAATTCATAATACAACTTAAGCATGATAGGGTATCGTTTACCATGCTATCCACGTAGACCAAGCACCATAAAATATCTATTGTACTTATTAGAAATGTCAAAAAATCAAATAGAGATATGAATTTCATGGATAAAGCTAAAACCAAAGGATTCACTGTAATTTTATAAACTCTAAATCCATAAATAGGAAACTAAGATGCTGACATAACCAAAGGTCCAAACATATCCTTGAAAGGGCTATTCTTTGAGGCATACATACAAACAGGTGGTGTACTATATTACTTACCACTCACAAGATCGTAAATGACACTCGTAGAAATTAAAACATGTTTGTGCGGGAAACAATCATAATTAAGGAACACTGAAATATGCAAGATAGACGGTAACAATGATTATCATCATTGTTAGTGAAGAACTGGAAGAAATATCAAAAGCTCTTACCAGACAATTGACGGTTCCTGGAGACTGTTGAAGGAGTTGATGACAGATAAACGGTCACATATTTATGGAGTTTGAGTTCGGGGGACATGATTTTGGGGGTTGCCAATTTGAATTCTTCGGTCATCATTTTTGCGGTTGTCTGATACAGAACATGCACGGCCTTTGAATATGCTTCAACGGTCTTCAACTTCTGTTGCCCTGAATATGCTTTAGATACTGTTGCCAGATATTTTTTATTTTTAGTTAACAAAAGTTCCATTTGTTGTACATTTTATTAATGTTAATTTATTAATATTAACCAATTAAGCATTAAGCATTAACCAATAAAATAAAAATCTCATATTGACATACTCATATATCTTATAGGTAAATGATGAACATGAATGCTCATCATTCGTACTCAAAGTCCGACCTATACGGTGAGCCTTGATCAAGCAATTAATGTAACTCAACGCGCGAGACCTATGCAACAAATATACAAGCGTGCAACCCAGTAGACAAGATCGGATGAGCATGGCAAAAGAATTGTCAAAAATAATTGAGAAAATAGATTTTTGAAGACTGCGTTACAATTTGCAAATGATAATAAAGTTTATTTATTGCATTTGACAAGTGATTGATGTTAAGTTTAAAAAAAGTTCTGAGAAGGGAAAAGACACAAGAAAAAAAAACAATGACTTAATGTTTGAGGTAATTGACTTATTATAATTTTGAGACATGTTATAATTTGAGACACATTTGACAGTCTTGATGGTGAAATCCCCGCCTCCGCTTTGTAAGGTAAAGGATTACAATATCTTTTTGTCCAACGAATCCTCTCTTTCAATAGTAGATTTTTTCGCCGATACAATTAGTGGGATAAAATAAGCGGCAATAAACATTGTTGTTAAATGTTGATGTTAAATGTGCGCTTAAAACTGGATTCCAATATTTCTAACAATTAAGTACAACTTGTAGATTCAAAGTAAAAAGAACAAACAATTGGTAGTGTTTTAATATCCAATTATAACTTCAAACTCGTATGTAGCTTTGATTTACTCAATCAACGACTTGAAGGTTGTAGTTGCACTTGAAACACACAGATAGACCAAATTATGGAAGAAGAATATTCTGACACTTCGTTTGAATTTGTTAAAATGCTCTCCAAATCTATCTGCAATAGAGAAGGAGAAAAGAAAAGAAAAAAAAGAACCATCTATTAGAACTCATAAACCAAGAAAAAAGATTCGATGTAAAGGAGCCTCGAGCCAACATGGAAAGTGATGCATCAAATTACGAAGATTTCATGTAAATGAGTGATAAACACTTAATTTTCAAAAGTTGGACTTATATAAAGACCCTATTGACTCATTAGTCAAGATGAGGCTCCATAAATGAACATAGCATTTACAAATTAACCCTTGTCAATTAAGATAGCAATTACAAAGTAACACTGTACGAATTTTTTGTTCAGTAGTGTCTTAGAGATTTTCCAGATTAGCGATAATTTGACAGATTCTGATACTTGAGAGTGGAAAATAACAATGTGATCTCAAACCTTGGAAAAGATAACAAGATGAATATAATTAAAGTTTTAATGTCAGGGAGTCTATATCAATGGCCATATGTTCTCCAAAAAAGCATCATGAAATAAGAATTGCATCAAGCTACCTGTGTGAAAACGTTCGATGGCTTTATATGTATGTCTTTAGTATCTTTTAAGGTAGAAGTCAATTTTAAGGGCCACAATTCATGGTATGCGAATACAACTAACTTAGTTCTAATATGATAAGCACACACAGAATTTGACCAATACTCTTAACCCTCACTGGCTCTTCAATCTCTTAACGTTTAGAAATCTATCTCTAAGGAAACTCAGAAGAGCTTTTGCGCGTATATCACATAGAATATTGTTAACCGTAGTAAATGGCTTAATTCTGCTTCACCATAAGAGCAAGTCAATGGTTCCTACTTTCTTACTACATCACTATATTTCTTTACGTATCGTTCATATACTATTGTTTCTTGGAGTGCTTTCTCTTTTGACTCCTATGATTGAGTTCAGCAAAATATAGCAAAATATAACCATCTCCACCAAAACACTTGATGTCTAATCCCATGTACATCAAAAGCATCATTTATTGAACTGGATGAGCTATAGATTAGGTTATCCCATAGTCACCTGTCACAGAGTCACAAAATCCCCCACAAAGGCCAGCCATTGTCTTCAAGTGCATAAGCAATATGCATATCATCCTAGTTCAAATACAACATTCGTGCAGTCCCCCACCCACATATGCATATATAGATGCAGATTCAAATCTTGAATCAGGAATATGATCATGCAACAAAGTATCCTCCAATAAACTCAGCATCCTATAGTCCTAATGATGGTTCTCTGCTGCAACAGAATCTAGTTTTCATGGATTACATGGCATGCACCTAGAGTTCCCTTCCAGACACTTTTTTTCTAATTTACTTTCCATTTGATAATTATATAGTACGTATCGACAACATGAATACAACCTATATCTAAAATAAGTATCTCAAAGTAACTAAGGGTTTGTTTGACAAATTTTTTTTTTTGGTTTTCAGTTTTTAAAGAGCAGCTTAAATTTATTTTTTTTTTACAAAAACAAGTGGGTGTCTGATAACCTTTTTTTTTTTAGTGTTTGGTAACCCTTTTTATTTTGACTTTTTTTTGGGTGGTTTGCGGTGGCGGTGGTGGTGGTGGGGCGTGGCGGTGGTGGTGGTGGACGGCGGTGGCTGGTGGCTGGTGGAGGCCGGCGGCCGGCGATGGCTGCCGGCAGTGGTGGCCGGTAGCCGGAGGTGGCTGCCGGCGGTGGGAGGGTGTTGGTGGTGGTCTCCAAAAAAAAAACCAAAAGTGAAAAAAAAAAAAATCAGTGTCTGGAGTTTTTTTTTTACTCTGCAGTTTAAAAACTGGTTTTTTAAATTGGAGAAGGAAAAAAAATGGTTACCAAATGCACTTTTTTTTTCCAGTTTCCAAAACTGGAAAAAAAAAAGCTGCGTCAAACGTGGCCTAAAGTTTGTAATTTTGCGGAGAATAATAGCATGTAAGCGCTTTGGGATCTTCTGTTCATTTTTTTCGTCATCTGGCTTATATTTATGTAACTTCTCTGTCCTTGATAGTATAAATACGCTTTGGGATCTTGTGTTCATCATCCAGTTTATATATATGTAATTCCTCTTTGTCCTTTCACTAAGGTTAGTCATGAGTCTGCTACCATTGTAGGGTGTAAGGATATTAAAATGAACGCCAAAAGGTTGGCTCTCATTTTATTTGGTTGTTTCTTTCTTATCAGCATCATTGGTTCCTAAGTATATTAGTTGCATGATCAATTTTTCTAATAACTCAATGAAATATTAGGTATGCCAAAGAACTTTGAAAATGCAGTTACAAGAAATGAAAATCTAAGTGAATTCCTGAATTAAGCAGGCCTGTGTTATTACAATGTTCAAAGCATTCCAATTTCCTAGAAATTCTCCCTTTTATATAGCTACTTAATAAATTAGATTTACTGAGTCCCAAAAAGCCGTTTATATCTGCATGATAGAAGTGGCCAATATATTGAGAGAGTTACTTCCTTTAGATTTTGGAACACATCCTGCATCTAGAATCAATGATGTAGAGCATATAAAATTGGAACCAATTGATTCCATTCTCCATCGTTTGCCAAAACAAAATTTTAATTTCTACATTTACCTATTATGACCCACTTTAGAGGAAAAAATTTGGCTGCTACCTCGGTTGGAGGAATCTTCCTCTTACCCCCTTTATAGCAACAATAAATTGTCTTTAAATGTTTCTAGTGACTTTTATTTAGTGACGCTAAAAAAATACTGCTAATAATTATCGTTGAAAGTGTTAGAAGAAAGCCACTAGAAACATTTAGCGACTATTAATTGTCATTGTACATAGGATTGGAAAAAGATTCTTACAACCCGGGTAGGAAAAAGATTCTTACAACCCGGGTAGGAGCTAAAGTTTGTTCCACTTTAAAAGGCTAGTCTTTCAATAACTCTTATGATTGTTAGAGTAGCTCTTAGCAATCGACTTTATGTTTTTATTGTATTGAGTAAATTAAGTTACTTATGTAGAGTGTCCACTGTAGGGAACAATCTTCCGCTTCCCAAACATGCTCCCACACACACACATTATGGTCGACCAACTAATTTCTTCAATTAAGCATTCCATATTAAATTCTAAAGTAAGCCCCCACCCTTGAGTACTCCCTGAATTTCATGCTTTTTTCCACTTCAACTTGCAAATTCCTAGAACAGTACTTAAATGTGTAAACATTGACTGTTCTCGTCATTTTGGCCCTATTTTACCGGTCAAACAATACTTATTTGCTCTGCAATTGCTATTTGAGTTAAATCCAATGCTTAGATATTTTTATTCAATCCTGGAAATTCGAAAACAATCATTGGGGACAAATTATGTAAAATTTCTCTATGATGCATACGAAAGTGATAGATGTAGGACTTTTCAATAGTAAGACAGGAACCATGTTTCCTTAGCTATTTTGATATGAAGAGCATGATATCCACAGCACTTTGTGATTGCTTAGTGATTAAGAGAATTTGAAGGCCCAAAATCATTTGAAGGAAGGAGAACTGAACCCATGCATTGTAGTATCTATCAAGAGATATGTTTCTAAGTTTACCTAAAGTTTAAAAAACTTGCTTTCTGTACTGTAACTCATACTAGGAGTGGCCTTCTTGGAAGTACCTAATAAAATCAAACAGAAATAGAACAAAATTAGAAATAATTAAAATATAGAAATAGTTTAATAGAGCAATCCACAAATTGTGCAACAGAAAAAAGTAATTGCAAAAATGATGAGACCTTTAAGACGTTAAGACTTCCTTATACACGACATTTCTTGTGTACATGTGTCTATATTTGTCTTGAGAAGCTGGTTTCAGCAGTATCTTTGTTGTAGACATTGAAGTCCCACGAGACAATGCAACATACAATTGGCCATGAGAAAAGACATGTTGAGGTAAATAAACTCCAACATGTGGTATGGTTTGCCCTTGAGCTTTGTTTATTATCATAGCAAACCAACTTCGTACAAGAAATTGTGTACGCTTGAATATAAAGGGGCTAAAACCATCCTCCGACGGGAGAAGTGGAATTCTAGGGAGCAAGACAGGTTTCCAGCAAACTGTCCCAACGTTATTTCTGCATGAATAACATTGGGTTCGAAGCCTCTACAGACCATTCTAGTTCCATTGCAGAGTCCTTTAGAGGGGTCTAAGTTCCTTAACAGCATAATTGGAGAATTAACCTTAACGTCCAACTTGTGCGGAGGAAAACCATTTCGTGTCAATGAGTTCAAAAACTCCTCTGGATAATAATTGTAAGTACCGCTGCCACATCATAGCTTCGATATGTCCATACCTCTCCTGAAAAAAAATGATATAATATTCTTGTTGAGCATATCTATTATTTTATTTGTTGTTGCAAGAATTGCACGGTTAGTGATGTATTCAACATGACCATAATTAATTCTTTTCAATTGATGGGAAGATAGTATTAATCAAACAATTCTCGACATCACTTTTGTTGGCATATGTCACAAGCATTTTTTTTAGGAATCTTGATCATATTTTCCTCTATGCATGGTTCATCGCCATTCTCGACGCGTAAAAGGAAGTCACTAAATGTTGCATCTAATGAAGCCCTCATATTTCTGTTCAATTTCAGCTTTTCCATTTCAAGCCAAAGGTGCGATTTCACTAAACTTGCGTTCACATTTTCAGTTCTTGTACTCCTTGGAACGACAGGAAGAACTTAACGGAAATCACCACCAAAAAAAAATATTTTACCTCCAAATAGTTTGTCATTACCCATAATATCTCTCAAACTTCTATCCACTATTTCGATAGACCATCTTTTTGCGATCAGTGCCTCGTCCCATATGATTAGCCCTTCTTAGCAATTTTGCTCTGCCACTTTGTTTAGGTATGCTACACACACTTGTTTCGTTGCCATCAATTGGAATTTTAAATGCATAATGTGTTGTTTGACCACCGGGCATAAGTGAAGCAACTACACCAGATGTTGCTATCGCTATTGCAATTAGCTTTCTTGATCTAACTGTAGCAAGTAGGCAAGTAGGTTTTACCAGTCCCCCCCCCCCCCCAGGACCATCAATGAAAAATGCACCACTTCTGTTCAAATTTACCCGATCCATTATGATGTCGTAAGCAACCTGATGTTCTGGGTTCAAAGATGAAGCGGCTAGAAAATCCTCCGGTGGAGTTGTAATAGCTAGTTGATCAAGTACTTCACACTTTTCTATGTTAATTGCATCTGAAAAAGTTGATTCCATAGTCGGTAAATCATACTCTGTATGCTTCTTCCCATGCTTTCCAAGAAGAAGTCAAGCCCTTGCAAAGTTTTGCATTCTCGTATTTTATTAGTCATCAGTGACATCTTTAAAAAATCTTCTGACAGTGAACTGAAATGAATGTCCCATAGATTCCCAACATCATTAGGCTCACAATATACTGATATGATCGCAAAAAGGCGTCGTAAAGCCTTCGGCATTTGAAAGTGAGCAGCTTTGTGTAAACATTCTGAAATACTGTCATGTGATTGCAGCAGTCCTCTCTTTGCCGCAATCTCTTTGAAAAAGTGATATTGGAAACCGTTATAGGTTAATAAGTACAGAAAGGAGGTTGGACCCCTTACATGGTTCAGTAGAAGTCTCAAATAGCATCTTTCCCCTTCCGATGGATTTGTTCCGTTAACACGGCCAACCACTTCCTTTGACTTTCTTTTGCTCCAAAACTTGCCTTTCTTGTTCCAGACATAATGCTCAAGAAATTCTCTATAAAGGTAAGTCCTTGCTTCTTTATCATCTTCATTACTGCATGCTTTAAAGAATTCAATTAACATTGTTCTTGATGCAACATCCGAGCATAATAAATTCTCCGAATTTTGATTTTCCCAATATGAGACACATTGCTTGTTTGGTAGGTGTAGCTGCAAATTTATAACAGCCGGATGCATCTCGTTCAAATCGAATTCAAAAATTCTCCACATAGCCTCTTGTGCTGATACCCACCTAGCATCTTGGAACTAATGAATTTCATCAATGACAACATCCTCTTCATCATGAGCGATATGGACTGCAATTTTATCATGGCCCTTATATATATATATATATATATATATATATATATATATATATATATATATATATATATATGTGTGTGTGTGTGTGTGTGTGTGTGTGTGTGTGTGTGTGTGTGTGTGTGTAGGAGCTGATCCATTGATAGCGCTAGCAAAATAGGAGATTTTACTAGCGGGATCTGGCTGTCCATCTTAAAAGGATGGACGACCCAGATCTTTTTCTTACAATGGGTGTCAGTCGTCCGCTACATAGTGTAGCGAACGTAATTTTTTACGAAATTGCCCCTCCTCCGTCCGCTACTCTGTACGGTGGACGACTTTTTTGTCCTAACATGTGCCAGTCAAAAAGTGGTCCGCTACACTGTGTAGCAGACGACTTTTTGATTGACACGAGTCAAGTCACCCACATCCCCCCTGACAGTTGTCACATCAGTCCTGTTGCCGCACGACATTTCTGCCGTCCACGACACTGTATAGCGAACATGCTTTAAATATGTACAAAATAAATCCATCGGCTATACTGTGTAGCGGACGGTCTTACTATCAGCTACTCTATGAAGTGGACGGTCCTTACTGTTCGCTGCTTTATGTTGCAGACAGAACATATAAATAAACGTAAACCTAACTTTGATACTCTTATTCATTCTTTCTTCTCCCAAGTTTTTCTAATGGAGTTGGCAAGAAGATCTGTGCAATTTCTTCCCAAGAAATCCTTTAATCGTCTCATCAATCACGTAACTTCACAAACCATTCATTTATTTGTTCATTACCAAGAGTTGTTATGAATATTGCGGCTTATGGATGGTTTTGAATATGTATTGAGCATGTGCTAGCATTTGTCAATATATATATATATATATATATATATATATATATATATATATATATATGGGAGCTGATCCACTGCTAGCGCTAGCAAGTTGCTAGCACTGTTGGGCTGTCCGCTATATAATGTAGCGGACGATTTTTTTACCGTCCGCTACATTATGTAGCGGACGGTGAAAAAATTCGCTGTTGTGGCGCGCGATCTGGCCGTCCATTCTCGCTCGTGGACGGCCAGATCGCGCTAGCAACTTGGGTTAAGTTGCTAGCGCTAGCAGTGGATCAGCTCCATATATATATATACAGCATGTGAACTTATGTTGCTAGCGTTGTATGTTTGAGAGCATTTGATAAAAGCTTCCAACCTTTCCGTTTTTCCAAAATTTCAGTTGCAAAAAATGGATTTTAACCCTGAACCCGAAGATCCCTCCATATTATATGACCAAGCAAACCACGTCAGTACGCTCATATGGTATGGTGGGGTAAGATACTTATTTTATCAACTTTCTTATTCTTACGAACATATAATACCATTTATTTTGGTTAAATTGTATTTATTAATTCGTAGAAAAGAGCACTTGTCAACACAGTAGAAGTATCAGATAATTTCAAAGCTTGTAAGTTGAACAAATACTAGAAAGGTAACAGCGTGGGATTGAGTTTGGGATTTTCACGCATGGGCAGATCTTTCAACACCTTGACCGGCACTTAATAGGTGCCCTTGTTGAAAGGTGGAGAATACGTTTCACTTCCCTCTTGAAGAGATGACAATTACCTTAGAAGATGTAGGGTTCATCTTAGAGTTACCGGTGACGGGGCAGCCGGTAATCACCATCGGAAGCAACGAATAAGAGAACCGCTAGAGATTTCTTCACTTCGATACTTGAGGATCAATTTAGTACTGGTGGTATCACGTTGAAGTGGCTGGTAGAGACCTACAAGGTTTTGTCGAAAAACTACACGGACGAGATGCTTGTGCTGTACACACAAGCCTTCCTCTTGTCGATGATGGGGGCAATTTTATTCCCAACGACGTCGAAGAACACGGTCAGCGTGAAATATTTACCGTTGTTGGGTAACCTGCGAGAGGTTGGGGATTATGCCTGGGGTGCAGCAACTCTTGCATACATGTACCGAGCATTGCACAAGGTAACGAGGCCTGACTCCAAAGCTATACGTGCATGTCTCTTGCTGTTGCAGGTATATCATATAAATCTTGATTACGTGTTCGATTTCTTTTTGGTTGAATCAACAATAAATTTTGACGATACTTTATATAATTTGTCTTTACTCTTAGGTGTGGTCTTATGAACACCTTGCTCCTGGTGCACCCAGGCGTAGGGACGGAACCAAAAATGTGTGGCCCCGGTTATGCGCTTAGGAGTACAGCCGGAAGGACAGTCACTACCGAGGAGATATGATCCCCATCACAACATTATGTACTATCGGGGGGAGATCGACTTGCTATCTCTGGGCCAGATGCGTTGGGCACCATACAAACTTTTGGCGCGACGGGTGGGAGAGTCGTTCGTCTTCACGCTCTCCGGGTTGTAACGCACACCCCTGATCCACTTCGAGGTCAGAGAGTGGCAGCTACCAGATTGCGCTATGCACTATTTTGACTACCTACAGGGGTTGTCAGCCGATATCCCGGATATGAGGGTTAACAAGAACCTACCGGGTGTCGGACGGTTTGGCAAGGCGAATGCGCACGAGTTGTGCGCACGCGAAATTGAGGTTTGGAATTCCTGGCAGGACACGCTGGTGGCCATTGTGTTGGAGCCTAACCCCGTGATTAGTATCGAACAGTACAATGAGTGGTACTACTGCATCACCCAGAGGAGAGTAGCCCCAATAAGGTTTGAACGCGAGGAGAAGTACCACCCTAGGGGTCAGATCGATGAGCATATGGCATACGATCTGGTTAATTTCCCAACAAGTGCTTCTAATTGAATTTGATGATTCTAAGTGTGTGTATGAAGTTACTTATTGATTATCTCTTTGGATGTAGGTTATTGCCTTGTTTGCCTTCTTTCAGAAGTTAAGTGAGTGGAAGGATCTGGTGGATGCAATGGGCTAGGAACTTTGCCAACAGGCTGAAGCATTGACATTTGGTTGCGGGAATTTTTTATGCCAAGAATTGGGGCAGCCTTCGGGGGTCAGCCCTGGAATGGGTTATCCCTGGTGGCAACCCCCTTATGAGAACGAGGAATACGGTGATCCCTCGGGATAGACTTCGAGGGTGAGCCAGGGATACGGTAGTCCCTCTGTACCGGGAGTGGGTGGGATTGGGGACCGCCAAGCACCATGGGACAAGCTCAAGCACCGGAGAAGATTACAGTGGCCCTCGTTCTCTTTGCTTACGGACTCGGAACCCCAGCCCCTCTCTCATAGTCAAGTCATGCAGGACTGGGGTTTCAGAAACATCAGTCTATCCAAGACACTGCCCATTGTCCTGTGGGCGGGACCATCTGTTGCCCCCGGAGGGCAATATCTCCCTGTCGACCCCCCCGAAGGAGGGCAATATCCCCCAGTCGACCCCCGAGGGCAATATCGCAAAGGGCATCCATTGAAGCCCCTAAAGCAGCAAAAACGCCAACTAATCCGAGAGCGTTATTTTAGCGGGGCCCCCGAGACAAAGAGTCGTCTAGTGTGTGTGGATCACCCAAATTTAATGGATTACTGTTGCTCGTGGGGAGAAATTGCCTCGCTGGCTCCGGGTTATTGGTTAGACAGCGGTGTCATCTCAAACTACGTGGAGATTCTGAAGTAAAGGGGTCGGGAGCGGCTGGACGAGTATCTGCACGTTTTTATGATGGATGATTTTTTTCAAAGCATCATAGTATCTGAATGGAGTGAGTAGGTCGGGCTAAGGGGGAAGAAACATTGAGCTAGTGGAGGCCGTCCGCTAACCTACGAGCGTATCTTACTAGGGATAGTCTAGTGAGCGCAAGGATTGCCGACGTGTTTCAAATCCCATTTTTAGGGAAAAGCCACTGGTACTTGATTTGCGATGAACCAACACAGAAGATCGTATCAGTCATCGACGGTCTCCACGACGATACCGTTCACATGCCTGTGTTGCGGATGTACAAAGCCCAGTTGGATGCTATGGTAATCTTCCGATTGTTGTTTAATGCTTAATGTAACTTGCCAATTGTAAATGTTAACTCATGTCTCACGCCGTTTTTCATTTCTTGCAGAATATATTTTGTGCCATGCTCCACTCTGTTCGTGATGGAAGAGTACCGGCACGACCAAAGCTCCAATACCGATTGAAGAAGAAGAGGCCCAAGCAACGTAATACTTCAGACTGCGGCGTCTTCGTCTACATGTACATGGATTACATTTGTCGGTCTGAGAGCCTCAAAGTGGCCGTCTGGAGTCAAGAATGCATGGAAGGCTTTAGATATAGGATAGCTTGGCAAATTATGCAAGGCCGGCCTAGAGCGGTTAGGTTTATTGAAAATCCTTCTAAGAATTCGGGTGACGATGAAGACCCCAGTTGACATTGTAACATTCGAATAAGTTTTTTTAATAAATCTTGATTATCTAGTTGAAAGCTGTCATTGATTTGATTGGTTTGATTTGTGTTAAGATCAGTTGATTTGGGTTGAAGATGACTGATTTGAGTGATTTTTGTGGTTGAAATCAGTTGACGACATTTGATTTGTGTTGATTTTTTATTAGATTTGCTTTGAGATAGCATTGTTTGTGTGGTTTTTTTTTGCTCTCATTGAGACTGATTGAATGGTGGGAAGCAAAATAGGGGCAACTCTTGTAAATGTTACTGATGCATCGTCCGCTACACAATCTGGCAGACAGGTAGAAAACTAAAAAAATTTCTAAGTGTTGGAGATTAGGGACTCTGCTGCGCCGTCCGCTACACAGTATAACAGACAGGTAGAAAACCAAAAAAATTTCTAAGTGTTACACAGTGTAGCGGACAGGTAGAAAACCAAAAAAATTTCAAAGTGTTAGAGGTTTGAGATTTTGCTGCGCTATCCGCTACGCAGTATAGCGGACAGGTATAAGACCAAAAAATTTCTAAGTGTTGGAGATTAAACACCCTGCTGTGCCACCCGCTACACAGTGTAGCGGACGGTAGAAAATAAAAAAAATTTCTAAGTGTTGGAGATTTGAGATTCTGCTGCGCCGTCCGCTACACAGTATAGCGGACAGGTAGAAGACCAAATTTTTTTTAAGTGTCAGAGATTAGACACCCTGCTGCACCGCCTGCTACACAATGTAGCGGACATGTAGAAAACTAAAAAATTTTCCAAAGTGTTGGAGATTAGACACCCTGCTGTGCCACCCGCTACACAGTGTAGCGGACGGGTAGAAAACCAAAAAAAATTTCTAAGTGTTCGAGATTTGAGATTCTGCTGCGCCGTCCGCTACACAGTATATCGGACAGGTAGAAGACCAAAAAAAATTTTAAGTGTCGGAGATTAGACACTCTACTGCGCCGTCCGCTACACAATGTAGCGAACAGGTAGAAAACAAAAAAAAATTCCAAAGTGTTGGAGATTAGAGACTCTGCTGCGCCATCTACTACACAGTGTAACGGACATGTAGAAAACCAAAAAAATTTCTAAGTGTTGGAGATTTGAGATTCTGCTGCGCCGTCCGCTACACAGTATAGCAGACAGGTAGAAGACCAAAAAATTTTCTAAGTGTCAGAGATTAGACACACTGCTGCGCCGTTCGCTACATAGTGTAGCAGACATGTAGAAAACCAAAAAATTTTCTACACGTAGAAAACCAATTTTTTTTCTAAGTGTTGGAGATTTGAGATTTTGCTACGCCGTCCGCTATACAGTATAGCGGACATGTAGAATAAAAAATTTTCTAAGTGTTTGAGATTAGACACCCTGCTGCACCGTCTGCTACACAGTGTAGCAGACAGGTATAAAACCAAAATTTTTTTCAAAGTGTTGGAGATTAGAGACTCTGCTGCGCCGTCCGCTACACAGTGTAGCGGGCAGGTAGAAAACCAGTCTAAGTGTTAGATATTTGAGATTCCGCTGCGCCGTCGGCCACATAGTGTAGCGGACAATGCTAACTCTATTATTATTTTTATGAAATTAGCGATGGAATAAATGTTTTAGTGATGGAATCAACAACCTCAATATCTCAAATGCAAGATTAACAATAAAAAATCATCAATTAATAACCTTAAATTAACGATCAATAATCACAAATTATCTAATGCAAAATTAAGAACCTTAAATTATCAAACAAATAATGTTCAAATAACACAAAAATTTTCAAATAACACAATTGTTCAAATAACACAAAATTAGGGCTCAGAGTTCAACATTGGGGGGGGGGAAGCTTTTTCCCAAGTGCTATGGTCAAACACTATCACTTGAAAATGCATATGCCCCATGTGTTCAAAGACTACAAAGTCCCATAGATGGAGGTCATGTTGCTGTACGAATTCGTTCTAACACTCTTCGAAACAAATTTGCTCTTGGCCGCGCTTCTTCTTGATTTTAACAAGCCATTACTCCTTGTGGATGGTTAAAGTTGCTTCGAACCAAAGTGTGGTAAGAAATCTGCAAAAGGCTACCGGTAGGGACTAATATATTCATAATACAATAAGACATGTAAGTTTTTAACCAAAGATAAAACTTTTAACACACACGAAAACACAAAGAAAGAGGGATGGCCTACAAGTTCTATATGAAAACCAGGCACCGTGACCTTGAAGAAGTGTCTACCGACTGAAACGTCCCTATTCACCGAAACAGAAGCCATCAAGACGGATCTGTCGCTGGAGGTGGCGCCGCGTCAGGAAGAGGACGGTGGTGTCGCCAGAGATGTGTGTCGCCGTAGAGGGGGTTGCGGGTGGGTGAAATGTTTGAGACAGATACAGAAACGGGAGAAAGAAGAATGGTCGAGGTGTTGGAATTTTAAACTGTGCAGGGGCGTCCGCTACATTGTGTGGCGGACACAAAAAAGACCAAAAGTTTCCACTGTCCGCTACACTATGCAGCGGACATGGCAAATAAAAAAAAACTTAAACTAAGATTTGATGGCTCTCATAGGTCCATCAGAAATAAAATTCCAGTCTTAGTCGAAAGATTATTAGAAAAAAATTACAAAAAATTATTACGAATGTCAAAATTTACAAAAAATTAAAGGGCCACTGCATCTTCTTCGGCGTCATCTTCTTCCTCGTTTTGCAAAGCCCCTGGAGTTATCCCCAGTGCCTTGTAATGGTTTTGCTTGTCATGGTTGGTCTTTTTGTTGCACAATGCACACCTTCTCAGCTTTTTAGGTTGAGTTGCCTGTTCAATAAAGCTCTTCATCTGCATAGATCTCTTGCGGCCTTTCGTTTGCGATATAATTAGATCCAAAGGCCGGATATCATTGTCATCTTCCTCCCCCGGCTCATAATCTTTTGATCCCGTTGTAGGCTCGGTGTTAGCCACATTGCTAGCTGAAGCTGCTTCAAACTGGTCGACGATGGGCTCTTGCTGTTGAGCTACCTCGAGGAGATGTTTATATCCGGTCATTGTAGCAGCACTCCTTATGGACAAACGGGTAAATATTGTGACCAGATGATTGAACCGCAATGTCTCTGATTCTTTAAAGTCAGTATATGGATGCTCCGGAAAGGCAATGGTACCATACAACCTGTTTGCACCTTTCGTCCACCGTGGTAGGACATGTTTATCGAGGATTGTCCTGATATTCTTCTGGGTGAAAAATCGCAGAATGTGTCTACACAGGATTCCATGGAACTCAAACTTCTTGCAATTGTGTCGTGACTCACCGTATACATTCTGCGTAGCTTCTCAGGGACGAGGTCATTCAGAAGCGAATAAACCTTGTACTCACGCGTATATTTTTCTGCCATCTTGTTTATACTGTATCGTACTAATTTTTGCAGCTCTACTTGATACAGCAGGAAGATCTCCTTCATATAGACTTTTGCACCGTTCAGCTCCAACAGGGTCTCAAGCAACCTTCTCCTTTGTTTGTACGTGCTTGCAAAGTCTGCAGCTCTTTCTTTCACGAATAATGAGGTAACCGTTTTTTGTGCGGATGTGACGAAACTCTTCAAATTTATAGTTGTACCCAGATAACTATCGAACATGGCATTCATAGATTCACTCCTGCCCATCGTTTTCATGCCCGTAGAAAAATATCTCCTCGTGTAAACGCCAATCCATTGCTCTTTGAGCTCGTACAAGTGCTGAAGCCACTCATTGTCTTGCAATGAGTAATCCTCAACAAGCTTTTCCCACATCTCCTCAAATTCGTCAATTGTTAACGACTTATTAACGCACTTTTCAAAGTCCTGTTTAAAGTCTGGATACTTTGCATACACGTGATGCAAACGTTCAGGGTATTTGTTGCTTATGTGCCAAGTGCACAAGTTGTGTCGAGTATCTGGGAAGACGGTAGCAATAGCCTTCTTCATTACCAAATCTTGATCTGTGATGATAACTTTCGGTGCTTTGTTGTTCATGACTTCCAACCACGCCCTAAACAACCATTCAAAAGAACTCTCGCTCTCGTCCCTTAACAAGGCGAACCCGAACAGGATAGAGTGATAATGATGATTGACCCCCGTGAAAGGAGCAAATGGCATCGAGTACTTGTTGGTATGGTATGTGGTGTCGAAAGTCACGACATCCCCAAAATTCTTATAAGCTAGCCTCGAACGACCGTCGACCCAAAAAATTGTACTAATTCGATGCTCGTCGTCAAATTTATAATCGAAGGTAAACTACTACGGGTCCTCCATCTGCATCCGTTTCAATTGGCTAATTGTGGATTGAGCATCATTGAGGTTATACGCGGCTCGTCTATGGGTTCGGACCGCGTTACGAACGTCTGTCGTGTTAACAATCTCAAAAGTATATGGTATATGGTAGTCTATGTAGAAATAGACTACGCTTAACAATCAAATAACATTTCTAACTGAAAATATTACCTCAAAATTACCGTGGTGAATAGACCAATTTAGGATGACAAATATACCATATACATAATTTCAAAAGTGTCTCCAATTTAACAATATATATATATATATATATATATATATATGAGCATAACAAACTAAAATTACTAACATAAATAGACAAATTCATCATGCCAAAATACAACAAACATATCTCAAAAAATTCGAATTTAAATAAGATAAAATTTTCAAAGTTAGCGAACCTCAAAAAAATGAATTTGTTTACAGTTAACAAATTAATTTCTAGAACTTCACAAATTGATGAATAAAGTGACAAATTTCTAGAACATCACAGAAAATCTATAATTTTTTATCCAAAAAAAATTATACTTTATCAGTCAATCCATAAAAAAAATTTCACCATTCACAAACTTACCTTGCTTGAGTGAACCTTGAAGCAAGTGTTACTCGAAACTTGAAGGGAGCTGAAAATGGAAGCAAGTGAGTTTGAAGGAGAAGAAAATTGTGCTGAAAGAGGTGAGAATGTTTTGATGAATAGGCAATACTGTCCGCGATACTGTATAGCGGACAACATTAAATTAAAGGTAGGTACAAAAATTCATGAAAGTGTGTCAGTCGTGTCAATCAAAAAGTCGTCCGCTACACAGTGTAGAGGACGACTTTTTGACTGGCACATGTCAAGACAAAAAAGTCATCCGCCGTACAGAGTAGCGGATGGAGGAGGGGGCAATTTTGTAAAAAATCTCGTCCGCTACACTATGTAGTGGACGACTGACACCCATTGTAAAAAAAAAGATCTGGGCTGTCCATCCTTTCAGGATGGACGGTCAGATCGCACTAGCAAAATCTCCTATTTTGTTAAAGCTATCAACGGATTAGCTCCCTATATATATATATATATATATATATATATATATATATATATATGTGTGTGTGTGTGTGTGTGTGTGTGTGTGTGTGTAAAGATATTTCACTGCTTGAATTCCAGAGCAAATTTTGACATTTAGGTGACAGTCATACCTTGTCAATAAAAATGGGTTATATGGTACAACCCAACGATTATTAAAATATTTATTGCGTACAAATACTTCACGCTTTCCATTTCTTCGCCTGTATATTGGATAAGAATCCTCTCCTTGCACCGTGTCTGGGCAAAAAGGTCATGGGTAATGATTCTTGCATTGCCCTTCACGTATACATGCATTTTTTGGATTCTTTTCTCACAAGGACCATGCATCATGTGTCTAACAACCTTTTCGTGTAGATCTGGTCACTATCTTGATCAGGGATTTCGGCACATACATAATTATCAAAACAGTCCAAGCTTGTAATCTTATATTGTGACTTCAAAAGGAGCAATATGTGAGCATGAGACAAGCCTCTTTTCTGGAACTCAATAACGTAAACATAAGTAGCAACTGTACCAAATATTTGTTTCTTAACCAATTGCTCCTTTAGATCGTGTAGCTTTGCTCGAAAAATTCTAGCAGTTAAGTCAGGCCTATCTTGAGCAATTTGACCTTCTTTCAACTCCTCATGTATCTCCTTCCACTCTGAATTACAAGTCATTGTTATAAAAAGATCTGGCGTTCCAAAATGTTGCACCAATGCCATGGCATCAAGATATATCCATCGCATGTCTCATGGCCCACCAACAAAGGATGAAGGCAATACAATTCTTTTCCTAACCATACTTCCCCTGAGCTCTCCGGCCAATACGCTATCAGTAATTCCTTGGTACAACTCAGCTCGTAACTTAGATTGTTGATTTCTATAGTAATCAAGCTGAGTCGTTTCAAGCTTAATATACATATTTACTACATATTGCTTCACTAGTCTACCAAATAAAAGAATAATAGTCATCGTCATCTCGAATTTGTAGTATTGCCGGCATGATACCTTCCTCAATTCCTCACCTCGAAACCTTAAAATTCTTTGGATGCATTGATTAGATGGTAAAACCTACAAGAGAACATTGCTATTCTCTTTATCAACAAAAACTGAGAGCAGCGAAGAAGCAGAAAATCACCTTGTTGTTCTTGATTAAAAATATCTTTTGCTGTTGTAAAGCTAGGGATATTGGCATTTTTAGTTCTTTGAAGAACGGAATTGCTAGCTTTTTCGGAATCTATTTTCATTATATTTTAGTGCCACCCAACATCACCTCTGCGAAATAGTAGTGGATACTGCAAAGGATCATAATATCCATAGTGGTGTCTTACTTTATGCTTATGCCCAGAATGCGCATGGACAATAATATCCCTTTCATATGCAGATGTAGGATTATTGCCCTCGATCCAAATTGTAGCCACTTGATCAGCCAATGGAGAATTATAATCTCTTTGATCCAATTGAACATCACTCCTTATACGAACTTCGCAAGCATCTAAAGGGTCTCTTTTAATCTACGCAGAAATTGAGCATATAGATTCTCAAAGAAAAGTTCCATGAGTTTCTTGGTAATGGGTTCACTCAGCTTGGCATCACTTAAAATTTGCAATCTATTTTTAAGCATGTTGTCTGTATCAAAGAAATATAACTAGAAATAGGAAAGAACATTATTTGGCGGGACCAGAGGAGGAAGGTCATGGTAAATTTGCCCTTGAGCTCGGAAAGTGTAGATTCCTCTCCTAGAACTTGCAAGTTCTTTATCTAACTTTACGCCAAATGATGTGAAAGAAGAGATACTGTTATATGCTCGAACATGTCTGTGAAACTCTACTGCATCGTCACTCTAAGAGATAAATAGGACCCGTAGATCATCTGGAATATTGGGCTTTACCAAAACTACCTTTCCACAATCACAACAAAAACTTGGAGGCTCATAGTCAAATTTCTTAGCACCACAAAAATTGCAGGGAGTGCATTTCCGTAGTTCAAAAGTAGAAGAGTAGACTCTAAGGCGCACTGTTTCATCTGGTTCACCCAAAATTGTACAAAGCTGAAAGTTTTAGTATAAATAAAAGGAGAAAAAAATTGTCTAAGAGGTAGTTAATATGTCATTTGAGAGCATCACAGTAAGCAAAGCAGTGCTATATACATCTTTATTCCCAAGATATGCAAGAATTACAATAATCATCTTAACGTATAAAATTGAATCATACATATTATATATTTTTCTCAAGGCTGAAACTAAAACTAATGAAATTCCATGTTATTGATGTGCTATTTGAATTGGGCTTGATTTTCAGCTGCAACTATGGAATTTGAAGATCATTCTCTATATTTTTTCGAAGGCCAAATCTCTAAGGACGCATAAAATTGAATCATACATACTATATATTTTTCTTAAGGCTGAAAAACTTTTTCTACATCAGTGCAAAAGCAATTCAGTGCTTCTTATTTCCATAATTGTCCGGGTTTAATTTATCCCTCTACTTATATATATATATATATATATATATATATATATATATATATATATATATATATATATATATATATATATATATATATATATATATATATATTCTTTGAGCTCTCTATTTGAGTTCGGTTATGTTGCCCCTAATAAATTGTCGCAGTAAATTCAATATCAACGATAATGATATATTATGTAAAACAAACCAAACCCAGATAACAATATGATGCAATCCCAAATAACAAGAAGCAACCACAAGACACAAAGATTTAACGTGGAAACCCTCCAATGAGAAGGAAAAAACCCACGGGCCAAACTCCAAACCAAATCCACTATATCAACAACTTGCAATTCAATGGTTCTTCTCAAATTTACACACCAAATTTGAGGAATCACAACGAATAGAGAGTGCAAAAGGGTTACCTATTTGAGTTAAAAAAACCCAACAAAGATCTCCCAAAATGGTTGCTCTCCCTCAATTTTCTCCCTACCTCTTCTGTAGAAAATTAGAGAAGATGATATAGTTCCATTTATTTTATAAGACCTCAATAAAAAGTCATTACCCACTCAAACTATTTAACTCTCCATGTCACTTAAATAGACCCAATTTAAATGGGTTACCTCGTGGGTGAGGACACCCGTAGACCCAACAATCTCCCCCTCAGAACCCATGAGAGGATGGAACCCCAAACATGACTACTCACTTGGAATCCATTCCGGCAAGCTCCTTGCAAAACTTAAGCTTCTCTCTAGGAACCACCTTTGTCATCATGTTAGCAGGATTCTTGTCTGTGTGGATTTTTTCTAGTTTTAACAACTGATTTTCTATCACATCGCGTATCCAATGATAGCGAATATCAATGAGCTTCATGCGAAAATGGTTATGTAGCATTCTTGCTCAAGTCCATAGCACTCTAACTATCATAATGAACTACATACTCCTTTTGGCTCAAACCCAACTCTTGGAGAAAGCGTTTCAACCACAACATTTCTTTACTAGTTTCAGTAACGGCAATGTACTCAGCCTCTGTCGTAGACAAGGCAATACATTTATGTAGTTTGGACTGCCATGACACAAATCCCCCTGCAAAAGTAAATCATAAGCCTGATGTAGATTTCCAACCATCAAGTTCACCTGCCATATATGAATCTGTAAAGCCTTCCAAGACTAGCCTAGAACCCCCAAAACACAAGCACAAACTTGAAGTACCTTTTAAGTATCTTAGAATCCATTTGACAGCTTTCCAATGCTTTTTACCAGAATTAGAGAGATATCGGCTCACAACACCAACTGCACGAGCAATGTTTGGACGAGTACAAACCATTGCATACATAAGACTCCCTAATGTAGACGAGTAGGAAATCATTACCATATCTTATGTTTCTTCATTGGTCGAAGGACACATACTCTTGCTCAGCTTAAAGTGACCAGCAAGAGGAGTGCTAACTGGCTTAGCATATCTCATGTTGAACTTTGCAAGCACTCGTTCAACATATTTCTCCTGTGATAACCACAACTTCCTTGCTTTCCTGTCATGGGTAATTTTCATACCCAATATCTGCTCCGCATTCCCTAAGTCTTTCATGTCAAAAGACTTGAACAACTCATCTTTAAGTTGATGAATCCTGTTAGCATCTTGCCCAACAATCAACACATCATCTACATAAAATAAAAGAATAATGAAGTTACCATCTGGAAATTTCCTCACATAAACCCAATGATCAGCTGCAGTTCTCTTGTACTCATGAGCTACAATGAATGAGTCGAACTTTTTGTACCACTGTCTTGGCGCTTGCTTGAGGCCGTAAAGACTTTTCTTTAATTTGCAAACCATATGCTCTTTCCTTTTAACTTCAAATCCTTCAGGTTGGTGCATATAAATATCTTCCACCAAATCCCCATGAAGAAAGGCAGTCTTGACATCTAACTGCTCAAGCTCAAGATCCATTCTAGCCACTAACCCCAAGACTACTCGAATAGAGGTCATTTTCATAACAGGTAAAAAGATCTCATCAAAGTCAATGCCTTGCTTCCACCCAAAGCCCTTGACAACTAATCGAGCCTTGTACTTCAATAACTTCTCGCCATCTTTCTTTAGCTTGAACAACCATTTGTTTCTCAAGGCTTTCCTACCTTTCAAAAGTTTTACCAACTCGTAAGTGTCATTTTTCTGCAAAGAGTTCATCTCCTCTTCCATTGCTTTCACCCATCAATTCTTGTCATTATGAGTTTGAGCTTCTTGGAAGCTCTCTGGCTCCCCTTCATCAGTAAGCAAAATATACTCATTGGGTGAGTATTTAAGTGATGGCACACACTTTCTGGTAGACCTCCGTGTCTGAGGCATTGCAGTCTCTGGGGGTTCCTCATGCTCCCCCTGATTAAGACCCTATGTCTCTTCCTCAACTTCAACACCATCTGTTTCTGGAATATCTGTCTCAGGAGCTTTTTCATTAACCTCTTCCCTATTTGTAGCAACTGGAGATGAAGAAGGTACTAGTGCGAGGTCAAAAGTTCTCACATTCTTAGGTTATGTCTGTTTCTCCAAGTCTGCCAAATTTCGATTCTCATGAAATACCACATCTCTGCTTCTGAACAACTTCTTCTGTTCGAGATCCCACAACCTGTAACCAAACTCTGCATCTCCATAACCCACAAAAATGCACAGAGTTGACTTGTCATCAAGCTTCGATCTTTGCTCCTTTGGTACATGTGCAAATGCCTTGCACCCGAACACCCTCAGATAAGAGTATGGGACATCACTCCCTTTCCACACCTTCTCTGGAATATCAAAATCTAGTGGAGCTGATGGAGACCTTTGATAAGGTAATAAGCAGTGCGAATAGCTTCACCCCAAAATGACTTCAGAAGTTTGTCCATCTTCAGCATGCATCTGACTCTCTCCACTATAGTGCGGTTCATTCTTTCGGCCACACCATTGTGCTAGGGTGTGTGAGGAACTGTCTTCTCATGTCGTATACCATGATCAACACAATATGCTTCAAACTTATTTGAAGTGTACTCTACTCCATTATCTGTGCGAAGGCACTTCAATGATTTTCCTGTCTCTCTTTCAACCATAGCATGAAACCTTTGAAAATACTGGAACACTTCGTCTTTTGTTTTTAGAAAATAAACCCACACCTTATGTGATGCATCATTAATGAAAGTCAGGAAGTACTTGTTTCCTCCTATTGATTCAACCTCAATAGGACCACAAACATCAGAGTAAACCAAATCTAACAACTTAGATTTTCTTTTCAAAGAGGAACTAAATGAAACTCTATGATGTTTGCCAAATAAACAATAATCACAAGGGTTCAAAACATTAGCTTTGGCAAAAGGAATTAGAGACTTCTTCGCCAGAATCAGCAAGCCTTTCTCACTCATGTGGCCAAGTCTCTTGTGCCATAAGTTCGGTGAAGACTCATCTTCAACCATATTTAACCCACTAGAACACACCTTGACATAGGTCTTGTACAAAGTGCAACAAGAAGCCCCTCTTGCAACTACCATCGAACCCTTAGTGTGCTTCCATTTTCCATTGCCAAAATAATTTTCAAAGCCTTGTCTATCCATAGCTATTCCTGAAATCAAGTTGAGACACAAATTTGGAATGTGTCAAACATCCTTCAACACAACTATGCAGCTAACATCTGTCTGAATGCATACATCACCTACTCCTACAATCTTTGACTGGCTTGTATTGCCCATCCTCATAACCCCAAAGTCACCTGCTTTGTAAGTTAAGAAAAATTCCTTCCGGGGAGTAGCGTGGTATGAGGCCGTTGTATCAACAACCCACTCAATAGTCTGATCCAAAACATGCAAGCAATCTTCCTCACCAACAGAAAGTACTACCACATCTTCAGAGACACTGGCCGTAGTGTTCTTGTCCTCGGCCTTCTTCCCCTTATCACCATTTTTCTACTCGCTCTTCCAAATGCTACAATTTCTCTTCAAGTGGCCCTCCTGTTTATAGTGGTAACAAACAAATGACTCTTTCGAATCATCTCATCCTTCAACTAACCTTTGGCACCTCGGCTTTTACTCTGGTTCTTATACCTCTTATTTCCACCTTTGTGCCATTGTTTGCTCATGTTCTCGGTGACAAGAGCCTATGATTGATTAGTGCCCACATCCCTGCGCCTTTCTTCTTCATTTAACATGCTATCTTTGACCATGCACAAAGTTAACTTCCCATTGGGAGCAGAATTGCTCAAAGATACAACTAATGTCTCCCAACTGTCCGGTAATGAACTCAAAAGCAACAAGGCTTGCATCTCATCATCTAAATTCATTTCCACGGTTGTCAACTGATTGACCAAACTCTGGAAATCACTCAAATGCTCAGCAATATAATTTCTATCTATGAATTTTAAATTCGCAAGCCTTCTAATTTAAGAAGGCTTTATTCTGAGCCATTTTCCTCTCATAAAGAGACTCCAACTTTTTCCATAAAGTTTGGGCATTCGTCTCTTGGGACACATGGTAAAATACACTGTGGTCAATCCATTGCCTAATTAACCCAATAGCTTTTCTATTTAATTTCCCATGATCTAGCATCCATACTTTCAGGTTTGGAACTATCACCCTCAACCGGGTCATATAAATCTTTTCAAAATAAAATATTCCAAATTGAATAATTTGTAGCCGTAAGCTTTAACATGGCACCCGTCGAATCCTCCATTCAATTCACACAGACAATTAATCGAAAGAACCAAGCTCTTGATACCACTTTCTTGTCCCAAATCAATTGTCACAGTGAATTCAATATCAACAATAATGATATATTATGCCAAACAAGCCAAACCCAGATAACAATATGATGCAATCCCAAATAACAAGAAGCAACCACAAGACACAAAGATTTAACGTGGAAACCCTCCAATGAGAAGGAAAAAACTCATGGGCCAAACTCCAAACCAAATCCACTATATCAACAACTTGCAATACAATGGTTCTTCTCAAATTTACACACCAAATTTGAGGAATCACAATGAATAGAGAGTACAAAAGGGTTATCTATTTGAGTTGACAAACCCAACAAAGATCTCCCAAAATGGTTGCTCTCCCTCAATTTTCTCTCTACCTCTTCTGCAGAAAATTAGAAAAGATGATAGAATTCTATTTATTTTACAAGACCTCAATAAAGAAGTCATTACCCACTCAAACTAGGTAACTCTCCATGTCACTTAAAAAGACCCAATTCAAATGGGTTACCTCATGGGTGAGGAAACCCGAAGACCCAATAGGTTATGTATGTAACTCCTCGAGCCAAATAGTTCATGTGGTACAACCAAAGTATGCATATTCGCACACACTTTAAGTCTACAATTACCTATGTCAGAATCTTAACTACCTTAACCCCTACCAAGACCTACCACTATACATCAACTGGGTCATTCACCTGAAGCCTCAAATCAGCAATTCCTTCCACCTTGGTAAAGCTTGATACTTATGTTACTCTTAACCTAGCCAACACATCTCAAAACTTCTCTGCCATTGCATATTTTTTGGATAGTTGGTTATGAAATTCAACAGTTTTACTTTCTTACTTCATCATTACCCATGACTTTTATGCATCATTTATGACATTCTGGTTTGTTTGAGTTCTTCTATCAACTCATAGTGTTGAAGTTTGGTAAGATAAAACGTCCTCCAACCAAACACATTATGTGGTCATCTCCAGCACATTAAACCATTATTCAGCAAACTACGTGACCTAGTGGTTGGGTCATCCTATAGTCACCTATCTCATAGTCACAACTGTTGAATCCTTTACAAATTAAGAGCAGCCACTGGGTTCAAGTGCATAGTCAGTTGGCTAATCTCCTTAAATAAAGAATCCCATACCAGGGTAATAAGGATGACTTTTCTGTATCTAAAATGACAAAAATTCTGAAGTTTACTGGCATACACACCCATCCATTAATTAGCTACATTGCAATCTGAACTCTTATTCTTTTCATAATCGGTTGTTGTCTTTGGCTTCTAGACAATGATCATTTAAGCTACACGAACATATAAAGAAGCCCAAGCGCTATGTTTTGGTGTCACACAAAAGAGTAGCAAGACGAGTAACAGAAGAAGTTTTTACTGTAACCAAAATATCCTTCAACAATTGTAAAGGCCAACCCGAATGAGGAGATAAGCAAACAAATGGTAGTCTGAAATACGCATATGAACTTGTCAAATAAAGTCAAAACCTCTCGAATGGCCTTAGCCTTCTATCTGCGTATCGCTGCTATGGACATTGAATGCCATCGGAGCTAACATTATGCTTGGTCTCTTGTGTACCCATAAAAGCAGATAAACCAACCTATTCTTGGTATAATCTTCTCTCTGAAATGAATGAAAAAGTAGGCCACATCAATAGCTAGCTAGCTCCAACAAACAGACCACAACATGCATACCCGCAAAAGCAACCATGCATTCACTACCCACAAGATCATTTTTGGGTGCTTGGAAGAGACTCTTAATCTGAGAAGAGTGCTCATTCCCTAGATATGCAAAATTCTGCCTTGGCCTAGTGTACCCCACCAAATCAATGTGCAATCGAAGCGAGTCTCGGTACAATACCTCAAAAAGTGCTTCATAAATCTCAAAACAAAGGGCAAGATCAGGCTAAAATCTCCATAGTCTATGATGACTATATTACTTTGTGATCGATAAAGCCTTTGTGAAGTGACATCAAACAAGGCCTAGTCGATGAACCCTATCATGGGAAATCTTTCACAATGATCGCTACTCGTTCCTTTTGCGTTGCCCTGGCGTTGCACTACTACCTTAGCCTTTGGCACCCCAATTAAATCTACTCCAACAAAATTAAACTCTTATTTAGTCCCCCAAACTATAGCATGACAAGCAGCAAAATTAATTTGATCTCTACTTAGTTTCCCCACGTTGTTAACCTAAAATTCGGTTTAACTAAAATTAATTTCTACAAAATGAGCTACGCGAAGTGACTAACTAATTCAAAAAAATAAGCAGACTACCCACATGTAGCCCATCCTAATCTTAGTTGACTCAAAGAAACCAGCACCTAGTCATTGCAAATATACGGCTTGGAGGGAGGAGATCTACCCTACTCATGCCCTTACCTGAATTTTTGAATCTCTCTCTAAATCTTTCCACCACTCCCAACTTTTAAAAGGCTAACCCTACTATGTAATATTTAGAATCAACCATAACCTGCTAAACTTATTTGCTTTATGTAACGCAGTTTTGCTAAAAAAAGATTCAAGCATCTAAAACAATTTGTGGCAGTGGGGGCCTGGGTTCATGCAGTGTCTTCCCAGAACAGTTTTAAAGCATTCAAACAATCATATTAATCCATAACTTATAGCAAACAATTTTGTATAATCATATTAAGCTAAAGCATTGAAAAAGTTTCAATAAAAGGCCGAAGGAACTGTTCCGGCTTATATCAAAGAACATAATAAGCTGAGGAAAAATTGCTTCACATCCAAAATGGGCACGGAGAGCCCATAAAAATGACACAATTATACTCTTGCTAAAGATAACACACAGAGACATAGAGGAGCCGCTCTGCAGTTGTGATGCAAAGACTTATAACCACACCCCTGAGACCAAAAACATAGCAAAGAAGAAACATTCTTAGGCATTACCCAGGGCTCCCCAAACCTAGAGAAAGCAAATGAACTATAGGTCAAACTCTTGTATCACTCATGCCACAAAAAATGTAGCCCGTCTAAACCACACTCTCTTACTTTTGCAGGGGAAGTAATGTACTTAACACTAATCACCATCCACATTTTTACAAATTCTTCCAATTCACATGATTTACTAATAGTTCAAGCAGAATTTGCATGGTGTCTCACCTACCTTTACAAGCATATTCATTATACTCATAATTACCATATGGCTCATGCAGATAAACCATTACATTTACATTCATGTAAATTAACCAACTAAATAAAATCCATCACCAAACGTGACTTTCAGCCCTCTATATGTCAAAACATGCATAAAAACACCAAACCCATCAAAATTGATCGCTTCTTCCTTCCGTCTAACCAACCCTCATCCTCACATAATAGAATTTTTCTACATCAGCAAGGAACTTGCCGGAGATCCCTTCCCTCCATTTACTCTCCTCACAGAAGAACATCCAGACAAAGTCAACATCGCATCTCACATCCAGCAAAACATTAGTGTTTTGCGCTTTTTTGGCAAGCCAAAACTTCCTGTCCTATTTACGGGTATGCCTTTTTTGAATCTAATTGGAGCAACTACTCCTACTTTCAATCTATAAAATGTCCACGCCTATGCTGAATTTATCTTACTCCATGGATTCACTGCTTGATGTTATTTTTGGCATTACCATTGTATTCAAGGTGTTTGAATATATGGAATGACATACATCATTACTCTGCACTTTTGCACATTAGATGTTTGTTGAATTGTTTCCATTCTCCTCTTTTGGATAAGAAAATATGGCAATTTGTATCTTCAGCTTTGCACAAGAATCTGCTTCCTTTCGTATCAGTGAAACTTAAAGTGTGATAGAATATCTAAAAATGTAAAGGAAGAAAAAATCCTTGCACAAGTGTCCTTTGTAGCGTAAACTGTCAAAGAAGAAAGAAGACAACAAAAGAATGACATAATATACCTGGTGTCATCTCTGGGATTTCTTCCGTTTGAAGCTGTGGATTGCAAGTGATTTTACATCAATGCTCCGCCTTTTTCTATTTTTGGAAACTTGCTTTATATGCAGAGCTCTTTGTTCATTGGTGAGTTGAGCATATATGTTCCTCCGATAACTGCGATTGAAGGATATTCTTTCCTCTGCACATGTGTGAAAAAGTCTAAATTCTCAATTGTTATTATATCTTTACTTGATAATAGGTGCTAGACAGTAGAATAACATTAGAACCCGAAGAGGAGTTGTATAACAAGTAGACAAAATTTGACTCCCATATCTCAAAATGGTCTTCATGATTATTACCCATATGCTTAAAACATTGAATCAGCCAATCACAATATAAAGCGTGGGAACTAAATCATATCACCTCCGATATCTCAGAGTATATGGTCATAATGCCTATTCTACGTAGGCTAAAGACGTTGGATCATCTGACCACTATCTATAATATAGGAGTAGAAAGCCAAGTTGGCTACCCATCCAACAACCAAAAAAACTAATGATACAACATACCTCGTGTCATCTTTGGCCTTTTTTTGGTTCAAAGGCTTGCATTGGCAATTGAGTTTACACCATTGCTTATCCGTTTCCTGTTTTAGGAAACCTTCTCAACATATTGTGTTTTTTCGTCGGTGGTGAGTCGTGCATATCGATTCCTTTGGTAAGTACGACTGAGCATCCTTCTTTTCTCAACATGTAATATGATGGTTTCATTTTGTTTAAGGCCACGAGATTAAAACCAATTCGCTTATTAACTTTTTCAAAAGTATAAAGAGATATAGAGGTAATAAGATAGCAAAACCTTATCTTTCCATCTGGTAGCACGTGCTAAACTCTTCCGGTTGGTTTGGTTGTAGCTGCGACATATATACCCAAATACTAAGACACACCTGCAAGTCAAACACATAACATGTGAAATGCGAGGCAGTAGATCTCAGTAGCGCAGTATCTAACAATAACCAAGTATGGCACTGCCTTGGAAGGTTACACATGCCAATACCATGGTATAGACCTAACATGGCAAGGAGTATATGCACTCTTGTAAATGCTGCAGACTCTCAAGGCCATGGTAACCAATCATAAGCCTACGTCAAGGTAATCTGCTATTTTTTTTTATTGTAAGCAGATTTCTTTTTATTGATGATGGGCATGGCAGGTTTAGAAGGAAGTTGAAGCCATACTTCTAGAGTTTGGAAACAAGAATCGTCTTTAACTTTCACCAACCAAAGTAGAAAACTGGGGCTAAAATAGGACCGTGATAGAGAACAAATGAGATTCTGACAAAATCCTTTAAGTAGAACTATTCAAGGACAAATGACATTAATATTATAATGTTTTACATATGGTGCAGCCCACATCCAGGCTCTGAGATTTGATTACGATTTTGTTTTGTGTTGCACCACTTGTGGAGGTGAAGCTTCAGGGACTCTAATGAGAATTCTTGAGAAACAAAGCAGGTTTTACATTCAACTAACGCCCTTTTTCAAGCTTTACCTGTTCTGCTGAAGTCTACCATATTTGGAAAGGTTTGCTTGTTACATTAATTATTGGTTTTTTTTTCCTGATCTTTAAAGGGTGAAAACTGATCTCATGGTTGGCACATGTGCTTGAATGTGTGATTTTCTTAGGCTGCTTTGATGATGATATATATGAAGAAATCAATGCATATTCAGGTTTTGTAGATTATCTCTTTCTTCCACAGCTACCTTATCTTTTGTTCCTTTCCTTCTCCACTTGAATGTTCTTTAAGCGGTTGACATTCTCTTATATTTGTCTTGCACTAATTGTTTTTAGGTGCAAGTGCTTTGATGTTGTTTGGCATTTTGCTCTTCAGCATTTTTTTAACGCACTTTTTACATGGTAAGATAAGATGTCTTGGATTTGTTGGTGTATAGAGTTTGTGTTTCCATTTACTTCTTTAGATTACCACCTAAATCCAAAAAGTGTTGAACATTTATACTATACAGCTTCTAATATTTTTGTAATATGTTAAGTTAGACTTCCACAGTAGTACTACTACACTACCACCACTTTTAGGGATATATATTAGCCAGAGTACGAAATGATGGTTCCTGATGGTCGTTGTTTATAACAGGGTTTTCAGCTACAGAGTTCCACTTTAGTGTTGCATGTTCAGTTACCATGATGTCTTTTCAAGCATTGATTCATGATTCTCCTTATTTTACACCGAAACTTTTCTAACTTAGGCAAGATAATAGCCTCCCGAGTTTTTTTAGAAGGTGAACTATGTTGAATTCACTATAATTGTCATCAAAGAGCATTAACACGGAGTCTTAGGAGGTCAACATAACGCATTACAAATACAAAAATTGAATAATTGGAAAAACAATGACCTATACATCACCAATTGCAGTTTTCTTGACCACTTTCTTTATCTTTTGTGGCTTCACCTTAACCTTAGGTGATACATAACTAATCACAGCCCAAGAGTCACAACCAAGCCATTAATTGCAAAACAATATTGTCCTAGAGGCAGTGCAAGTATAGTGGTGACTAAAGAGCATAAGCTGTTCTCGCACCTACAGTGTATGACTATGTGGCTCGAGCATTATATATTCTGGAGATTTACTAACTAATTGAGCAATGGTAACAAATTCTTATGGGTGAAAGTCCTGGTGCAAACCTGATTCCAGATTGATGGTAGAAATGTTATCTGGTTATCCGGCCAACTTAGAACTTTTAATGCCTGTGAACAGAAAGGTAACCACACCAAAGAGTGAAAGCTTATAGTGTATGCAATCGTCACTTTTTAGTGCGGCTCTCCACTTCTGTATGTCACTCGCATCTAAGAGTTTTGTGTCTTTGACCATATTAATGAGATTTAGATACACTCTTAACACAGTTCCTGGCATGCCATTACCACTGTTTCCATTCCTTACTACACATCATCCCTTTGGTGGCATTTCCTTGGCCCGATAATTCTCACCAAAATAGCCATATCTCAAACTAACTCTCACAGCCACCAAGCGTGTCGTACATTAATCACGAACTATAAGAGTAATATGAAAATATGATAAGTGCAACTATCCTTTTTTTTTGGACTGTGCAATACTAATGTATTATAAAACTCATTATCGCGTATTAACATCTAAGCTGTTAGTCAAGCAGAGCTGAAAATGGTAAGGTAGGTGGGGAAAGATATATATATATATATATTGAATTGTTTGTTGTACTTAGTTTGTACGAAATGATAGTGCCAAAAATGGTGTCGATTCTTTTAGGGTGTAACTACGTATGAATGCCAAAAAATCGCCATCACAAGGCCGCTTCTAAGTATTAAACAAAGGCTACTAACATTTGTGCTCATATCATAGCCTTAAGAGCTAGGGAGACTCAATTGCGAAGTGTTGTAGGCAGAAGTTATTCATTCTTTGGTTGCAAACTTTATTTGGGTAAAGAAACTCCTGCTGCTTAATTCTTTCTCCCTCTCTTGATGCTTCAATTTTTTTTACTTGTTATGCTTCTGAAGCATAACTTTCCAATCTTTTCCAACATTGTGTAGCTGGGATTCACACCAGAATAGGCATTTTGCCAAACACCTAAAACTATAATGGCATTTCCATGGCCTAAGAATTCACACCAAAATAGTTAATGTCATTACCTTATGTGCGTTGCTTGATCTTAACTTGCTGGCATAGGCTGCTTTCAAATGATACTCTTGCATACCTTACATTTATTTCCACAGGCAAGACAACATCACATCCATACAACATAGTGAACAGAGACGTACCTGCTCATTCTTTCAGATGCATTGTACGCCCATAAAGCTTCTGAGCTATCAGCCAACCCTGCTCAGATTTAGTCTTCAGAGGAGGTACGCCCATAGTGAACAGAGATGTACCTGCTCGTTCTTTTGGATGCATTGTACGCCCATAAAGCTTCTGAGCCATCAGCCAATCCTTCAAATTTAGTCTTTTCATTTCTTAGTTACATCCTTGATGACTATGTTTGTTACTTCAGCATGTCCATTCCCTTGAATGTGATGAGTGAATCTCAGATTCAGCAATAAAGGTCTTGACCTCTTCTCAGAAGAAAACTATACCTTGAACTGCCACCAAATATTGAGAATCTTGACCCTATGAATAATTTATGCATAGATTAATCTGATGACATCGCTCATGCTGACAGACCTCATGTTGACGGACTTCATGGTGAAGGCTTCCATTCACTTGGTAAAGTAATCAGTGACCAGGATGATGAACTTATGGGATTTGGAAGAAGCGAGGCAAATCATTCTAACCATACCCTTGGCCCATGCTCTGAATGCCAAAAATGTAATTCATATGCACATGTTGATAGTTGGACCATGCTGGATTGGCCCATGCTCTGATATTGGCAACCCATGGCATACACAATCCAATTATTGTCTATTGTAGGCTTCGTAATAGCTCCCCCTACATATTCGTCGTGGTATCTTGGTCCCAACTTGATGCGCCCACAAACTTTCTCATAGTTTTTACTATTATTATCTGAATGTCTTGTTTTCCCACAGATATAGCAGAAGATCGTCTTTAAGCATTTTCTTAAACCAATCACCCTCAAGGAGTACATAACTCAAAGTCATTTCCTAAGTTTTGAACTCAGTGTAAATCTCTTGGCGGATTTCCTTATTTTGTACTACAATCAGATCTATGCTTTGATTATAATTGTTTTCTTTATTAAAATTTGTTGGGGAGATTAAGCCTGATGCGGGCTGAGTTAGATGGTATGCCTCGTGAGTATCTTTCATTGGGACGTGTTGTAGGATGAAACCATCGGATTCGTCACCTAGACGAAAGGCAGTGGTCTGATGTGCGCATAAACCTCAATGCTTGCACTCCGACCTGCCAGCTAAATGATGGATCATTGGTTCTGAGACTATAAGGACATGAATTATTCTAACTTTCATACTAACAACACTTCTAGGCCTATGATTAGAGCTTCATAGTCAGCAGGATTATTGGTGCACAGGAAACTCAATAGGAAAGACAACATTTTTTTCAACTTTCATTCTAACAACACTTCTAGGACTATGATTAGAGCTTCAAAGTCTGCAGGGTTATTGGTGCACAGGAAACTCAATTGGAAAGACAACATTTTTTTCCTACCGTATGAGAAATCAAAACAACCCCCACTTTAGCTGAGTTGTTGGTTTTAGATCCATGAGAATAAAGTTCCCAAGGGGGGAGAGAAATGTTGGACACATTCAAGGCATTAAGGCCCATGTTAATGTTAGGGCCAATCTGTAAGATTAGGTGATCAGCCAAAAAGTCATCTACGGCTTGGCCCTCGACAGCCTGTTTTTGGTTATATCAAAAAGATAACTCCGTTAGAGCCAATGACCACTGATCAATACTCCCACAGATGAACGGTCTAGAGAGCGTCTATTTGATCAGGTTAGTTTGGCTGATAATGTTGATAATACTATGAAGCATGTATACTCTCAATCTATGGGGAAACAGGAAAATAACTAAGCATTATTCCTCAATGGCTATATACCTTTGCTAAACAGGAGTTAAGACCCTACTAAGAAATAGAAAGCTTGCTCAAAACAAAATTGATTGTCTTGAGCTAACAAACTTCCAATGGAGCTATTTTCAGCAGAGAATTTTTATATCTCTACTCTCTAACATCCTTTCCCTTTTCTTTTACGGGTTTGATCTCTTCTTATATCAATGTTAGCAGAACTTTTAGATTGATTTGTTGACTTGAAATATTAGGTATTTCTTAAAGGGTCAGATCATGTGTATGTATTTCGTTAATGCTACTATTTTTGGGTAGGAAATTTAAAATTGAAGGTTGCTAGAGTTTTCACGAATCAACTTTGGAAGAAAAGTAAGTTTTGATATGCGAAAGCTACAATACCATGTAAATTTGCATTACATTTCCACCGAAAAGAACATTCCCTCCTGCTTTTCAGACGTCTATCATTCTATCACTTGCTTCACATTTCATGTCTTCAACATTTTTTCTTCCAAACCTTCATCAATGTCACCTGCAAAATGTTCTTGGCTACTTTTAAAAGTTTCTGTTAGCACCGCTAATTTGCCCCCTCCATGCCATTTCCCATGTCCTCCCTAGAAATGGTACATGTCATGATACATGTGACAGTGTACCATTTAAGTCCCCCTTTGTTTCAGGTTTTGGTTGCAGCCTCCGTGCCTTTTCCACATACATAAAACGTAGTTCTGGGACTCTTTAGTTCTCTACTGGCACTGGCATTTATACTATTTCCTCAATAGACTACTCAGGCAATAGTCTTATTGTATCTAACCCGAGGTTTGTATTCTTGCAAGGGGTAACAGGTATCAATTTGTAACCAAATGCACCGATTTCTACTTCTTGTGTTTATTATCCACTAATTGCTGTTGGTCCTGATTATGGACTAGATCTCCCTAAGCTCCAATGCTCATCTAGTACTTCACTATATATATATGAATTTGGGGGAAATGAGGGAGACCCAACGGAATGGAAATTCAAAATTTCCTTGCAATATGACGTCTCGTACAGGACCAAATCGTGCAAGAAGTGTGAGTGAGCGGGGGCTTGTGCAGGTTCGCTGGTTTGGATAAGTCCTTTGCTTGCCTATATCATAATGGCTTGAAAACGAGCCTCAATTGTTACGATAGAGGTGAGTCCTAAGGGAACAGAAGTGCCTTTCCACTATATGTTTTCTCGACTTCACTCTGGTTGTTTCCTTCTTTTGTCAACTAATATCACTGATAATTTCATCTCAACTGATTAGGATAGGATTGTGACACCTTTTTTAATCGTTGTACTTTTCCTAATGATTCTTAAATCTGTTTTTTCATATGTCAATCCTAAGAGCAAAAGCAATCAGCAATTCTTCTGCTAGCACTGGGTAAGACAATAAGCAATTTGGAACGAAATCGAGACACATGTGACGTGCTTAGAATTTGCAAAGTAACATAGTGTGCTATTGCAAATCTTCAAACACCTTGCATGCAATGGTAAAAGGGTAAGACAGCATGAAGGCCTTGATTAAGATTAATGGAGGGAAGACATGTAGAGAGAAGTGGAGATGCTAAGCAAACCAGAATTTCTATTCGTACACATGAAATTAGTGAATTTGAAGTACGTCACAGAATGCGTACATGTAATTCGTGGGCACATGGTTTGCTGATCGAGGGGCTGGCGCTAGTCGTAAAAGATGCAATCTCATGTACGTAGAATGATGGAACGCGTCGCAGATATACATGAAATCGAATGGTTGAATGTATTTTGAGAAGACTCAAACCAGAGAATATATTGTTATGCAATTCTGATAATGCGAAAGCTGACCTTCGAAAAGTAGTATGCAAAAGGAAGTCGGAAGTAGAGAAAGCATGAACAGTTGGCTTGGCCGTTTAACGCACCAGTATACCTTCTGTGAAGATGGTTCTTCAAGGCAGAGTGTCTGTACGGAGGGAGAGAGGTTGGCATAGGAGAAGCGTTAATTTTAAACTTGGTGCTGCTTCAAAGTGTCGTAAGCGGGTGGCAAAGTCCCGTAAGCTCGGGTGGCAAAAGGCGGGGTTTTTTTTTTCTTTTTTGGAAAAGGCGGGTAGTTGGTAACATGGGAGATTTTAGATGGCATTTTGGTGATGTTTAGAAACATGTTTAAACACGTCACTCTTTTAAGATAGAGAGATTAGTCGGATTTTGTTGTTCAGGGATCAATTTTTTTTTTATAATACTATTGCTCCAAACCAAGTGTTCACCTTATAAACAAACAATAAATTAAAATTAGATACAGATGAATCTCTACCTTTTTAAGAAATATAGACCACCACATACACAAAATGACCCACGTGCATTGCACGTGTACAACAACTAGTAAGTATAAAAGCAAAAGCTATTAGATTAACAACTAGATTCCCTTCAATTTTTTGTGGTAACCCTGCCATCGGGAAGGACGACGATTCCAGGTAAGTTGATATCCAACATGAATGTGAGTCACTCTATCAACTTTATGAGTGTCCTTCAAAACTGTCTTCAATAATTGTTTGTGAGTTTCGATACGAGGGAAAAGAAAAGGAAGAGAAGAGAAGCGAAGAGAAAGGAAGATAAGGGAATATAGTTTTCCTTCCTCTCATTTGTGAGTTTAAGAGAGAAAGAAATGTATCATTCCTTTTCCTTTTTTGTGAGTTCGGAAGAAAAGAAAAGATTCAAGATTTATATATATATATATATATATATATATATATATATATATATATATATATATATATATATCCTCATACAACAGTGTGCTAATTTAAACAATTACTTTAAAGTATGATCCTAACTAAGAACATAATTCAAATGGAAAAAAAATTACTCATTAAGGACATCACTTAAGGCTTATACCATAATAATGTGATAAGTCTCACATCACTGGTTAATGCTACAACAAAAAAATACAGAAACTAACCATGAGTTGACTACAAACATCCGACCATCCAAATCTAATTAATGTTAAACCAAAAGTATAACAATCAGTCATGAGTCAACTCTAACATCCAAATATCCTATCATCGACAATTTGAATCTCTCATCATTTTTTCTAACATGAGCTTGCGCCTCTCAGGTGGATAGCTAAATAAAGCCCTCGGCTTGTCGGGATTCTTACCTGAGATGGTAGGAGATGAAGCTAGCCACTGCTCCTGCCACTTCTTCAGTTTGTTTGTAATAAATGGTATGGTAGGTTTTTGTAAGAAACTCTACGACCTAAAAGTCATTAAAAATTAGTCATCATAATCTCAAGAGTAATATGAACATTATCAAAATAATACATACGAGAGTTTTCTTTCTCTCCGTTTTCTTCCCAATTTTGGGAGGAAAGATTTAGAGACAAAGGAGGCCCAAACTTTCCTTCATTTTCTCTTATTTTTTCTCCTTAAAAAAAACTCACAAACTAAAGAAAAGGGAGAAAAATAGCCTCTTTCATTTCTTTTCGTCTTTTTTCTCTCCTAAAAAAAAAAACTCACAAACAAGCTATAAATGTTTAAACTTACAACAAATGAACAAACTTACAGTAATAATAATAATAATAATAATACATATGAATCAATGGACCTGGGCCATGTTGAAAGTTGACTATAAATGGGAGTACTTAATATAAACAAGAGAGAAGAATCATACCACTTTTGCCCTTTGGTAGGACATTGACTGAGGTACTGTTTTTCACTTGGCCTTGTTAATTTCCCACGTCGCCTCTGTCCTTTCTGACTGGGTAATGATAAGTTTGGGAACAAGTTGATGAAGTCCTCTTTCCTTCCTTACCAGCTGACTTTGAATCCTGGCACGCCATCCTTGTAAAATGTATGGCCAAGCTGACTTCGGCTCCCTAACTATACTTTGTGCTATAACATGTAAACAATATACCCATTTTCCAATCATCTTCTTAGATCAAAGTTCCTGCTAATAAATAAGCACCAAAGCCCTCAATTCCCAACCCAGTCATAACCACAACTTACTAATACCATCTATACAAAATGCACAGTGTTCTTTCGTCCGAAGTTACTGTGAACGTGCCAACAAGAAAGCATGGGATCTCTATGGCACACTTAAACTGATGGACGTTGTTCTTCCTGAGTTCTTTTCGAAAATCGACGTGCTGGAAGGAGTTGGAGAAGTTGGAACCGTTCTCAAGCTATTCTTCAACCCAGGTACATATCTCATATTACACTCAAGTACATTTGAAATTAAAACAACAAACAGTTGATGTAGTTAGTTATACTTATCAATTCACTGACGGTTTTAATATGAGATTCAATCTTTATCGCATTCGTTACGATGTCATCCCCAAGAGCATACTTTCATGCATCACCCAAGTGACACTCGAGTACGATGTCAATACTTCACATGTTTTTCTCGTGCCATTTATAGGATTTTTGAGGGTGGGTTCCAACTATCTCATTGCAAACCACAAAAACAAAGCCTCCCATTAGTCTTCCAACCTTTCATCCAATGTCCTATCTGGGAATGTAGTTCCCTTTGTTTGTATTTTTGTATTTCCAACTTGTAAGCCTCTCTAGGATGTTTTCCTTGTTAGGGTGAAGGCTCTTATGTCCCATCACCATCATGTAATTCATCTACGTTATTGATCAATAATTGTTCACAATAATTTATCACTATGGGCTTTGTTGGAGAAAAAGATAAACGTTTGCATGGTCTGAAAATTATTTAAAGCCAACTTTGCCGCTGCCCTCCTCAAAGAGGACCGAGTAAATGGGTGTAGGGGTTGTGATTCACATAAGGGGCCTTGTGACTCTGTGACAATGGCATTGCTAACCTAGTGTGATGCGTGAACCAATTCTAAAATTGCACTACCATGAATTCCTATAGTAGAGTACATGTTACCAATCAAATTTCAACACGTAGCTCGAATCGTGATCATTATATGAGAACCTGAGTTTGACAAGTATTTATCATTGTGAAGCTACCTCATTTTTTTTTAGATTGAGGGCAAATTGCGAACAAACCCCTCAGGTATGCCTCAGTTGGAAACGAAGAGATAGGGTTTCAAATGACCCCCCTATAATGTTGATTTTGTTGCCACTGTTGGAACAACTTGGTGTAGTGTGAAATGTACTTTTTGAGAGAGTAAATATGAAAAAATGACTTTATGCCTCTCTTTCTTCTCCACTTGAACCAAAGCCCTAACCTTAATGTATACTCCCAAACTCAAGAGTAGGCACCAATTTATTACATCCCAACCACCAACATTATTATTACATCATTGTCCACCCCCACCACTATCTAAAATATGGCAACCCCATCGAATCAAACCCCAATTGTTGTTGTCCCTTCATATGCACACGAACCGTCAACTACCACCGCCGCCACTGCAAGACAACCCCACCAGCAAAACCCCAATCTGACATCACCTCTACATGGTGGCGCAACCTACCCAACCCCACCATTGCCCCTTCAACAACACTTAGCCCGTCCCACCACCACCAAATCTACATGGTGGCCCCATTGACCTAAGCCCTTTCCGCCACCACTCCATTCATTTCCATATAGCCAAACCACCACCAGCTCCACGAGTCTATCCATTATCGTTTACCCACGAACCACTCGAATGAATTCCTAGCAATCTCCACTCCCAGGGATATAACAAGCATCTATAGAGCAATTATTTGTGTATATGAGAGTCGGTACGTTAATTTATATGCCACAAAAAAATGAGATTTGAATGGGAAAAAAGAAAAATTTTAGAAATGACATTCCAAGTAAATGTAATGCCCATACTTTTCAGAGGTGTCTAAAAGAGTTATCTATTGGTCGAAAAAATAAAAGGACGATAACTTTTAGTGATAATCACTATAGTTTGAAAGGTTAAAATTTGTTTGGTGTCAAAATGTAATGATAGAAATTTTGGGACCATTTTATAATTATGAAAAACTTTGGGGGCTATTTGATAATTTGAAAAAATAGGTTAGACTAGAGTGTACATGTGTAAAAGTTTTAAGAAAAAATGTCATACACAATTGACACCTCTATTATATTTAAGCTAACTAAAGCTAACTATAATACAAATTAATAGTTAATGGAGATTGGTGAACAAGCTAACTATAATACAAATTAATTTTAAAGTCTTTGGGAGAAATATTAGAGGAAAAATAAAAGAAAAACAAAACAGAGATAGAAACAGAAACACAGAACAGAAAATAGAAAACAGAGAAGAGAAAGAGAAGGCAGGGGGCTCGGCCAGGAAAATAGGGGAGGAAGAAAAAAAGGAAGGATGGAGGGGGAGGGGGGGGAGGGGAGAGAGAGAGAGAGAGAGAGAGTTTTCAAGGGTAATCTCTCTATACTTTTTAGTGTGTGAATTTTCAATGTGTGTGTGTTCTAGCACTATCAAATGTGTGTGGTTGTACTGTGTTTACAGGTGTGTATGTGTTCGTGGGGGTGACTTTCGGGTGTGGGGTGTGGGGGTGATTATATATGTTTTAAGCGCATACATACATACATACATACATACATACATACATACATACATACATATATCTATATATATATGTGTGTGTGCGCGCGTGCGGGGCACATGCGTTCGTGCGTGTGTGTGTGTGTGTGTAATGGTAGGGGAAAGGGGCTGTGGGTGTGTGCACTGTGTGTTAGTGTGTGTTTGCCGTCTGTATGTGTCTTGGATGTGGTGTGTGTATGTAATCAAGGTGTCTAGGTGTGTGTTGTAGCTATATTAGTGTGTGTGTGTGTGTGTGTGTGTGTGTTATATTACGGCAGTGAGACGAGGTAGGAGATAGGTGTGTGTTTTCAAAGTGTTATAGTGTGTGTGTGTGTGTGTGTGTGTTTGATTTGAATAAATATGAATAATGGCTATAATTGTCACTAAAGGTAAGAAATATTGGTTTTAACTGTCACTAAAAGGTAAGGAATTTTTAAGACAGTCATGATTCATAATTTCAAAAATAGTTAGTGCATATTTTGGCAGAATGTAAAAAGAGACCCCGTTATTTTTACGAGACCTATACTACGGAATTTTTTGATAATTTTATATGTTCGCGAAGGATGCCAAATTAGTGTGTCGGTGAAAAGGGGTTCTCGATTTATTTAGTATATCAAATCAGGTTAATTTAATCTAAAAATTTTAGAAGAATCTTATATTATTGAGATGTTTTAGTGTCTAATTCTTCACCAATTCCTATAATAATTCTTCACCAATTCTTGCATAAGTAGGATATTATCAGCAATATTCCTATTCTCAACAAATGCAGATTGCCTTGATAAGCCCGGGCAAAACTTTCTTGATTCAAGTAGATAGGACTTTAAATATACATTTATATATCACATTACAACATGCTATAGGTCTGAAATTCTTAATAGTAGCAGGCAAGGAATCTTGCATATTAGAGTCAAGGCAGTGTTGTTGAACACGTGTATGCCCTTTGCTTTGCAAAAAAATTCCAGCATTGCATCACATCCTTTTACACTCCCTATGTTCATAGAATTATGAACTATAACCATCTGGACCAGTTGCTTTATTTGGTTTCATAGAGAACATGGCATCCTGGATTGATTGGAGCACAGAGGGTTATTTGATCCTGCAGCAACACCTTGTTTTTTATTACTTGCTGTAGTCTCCTTGTGGCATTAGGAGCCACATCACTGCTGTTCCAAGAAAATTAGTAAAATGCTCTATAACCACCTTGTATACAGATTTTGCTTCAATTATATGAACACCCTCAGCAGTTTGAATAGACAGAATATGATTGTGTGACCTGTTTAATTGCATTTTCTTCTGAACTTATGCATTATTGCCATCACCCAACTATAGATTTTTAACTTTGGCTTTTTGAAGTAGAAGGCTTCTTCTGCTTGAACAAGACTATAATACTGCTGTTGAATTACTTTTTCTTGCTGAATTAATGTTAAATCCTGCCTTTGTAATATTTTTTCTTGAATATCTTGCAGTTCCTTAAATCTTCCTACAGTCCTGGCTAATATTTACTATCAGTGCTCATAATTGAGTTTATTCAATATTGGTTTCAGCTTCTTCAACTTGGTATCGAGACTATGACAAGCACCCCCAGGCAAGCCCATATGTTACAAAAAGTTATGAAAAGAAAAGATCTTCGTGCGAGTCAAAGAACAAAAATCTTGTACAACCTTTGATATTAGATGAATGAAGCTCTACAGAACAGTCTTACATTGAGCTCCAATCAACGTGAGGCGAAGGTATCAATGATAATTGATTAATGTTATGTCTCTTATGTTAAGGCTCATGATAGACACTCAGGCATAATGAAGATCTTTGTATTTAAGTTGAGCTCTTTTGATTGCAATGAACGAGGGCTTTCGAGAATGCATAGCTTCAAATGTTGCCCAAATTTGTTTCAAGGAAGAAGATAGTAGTTGACTATTACAGATGAAATCTGCCCTCTTTCGATCTAGCAGAACATTTTAAAAACTAGCAGTTTGGCATCAATCTAAACATTTGGTCTACCGATATAATGTCTCATTATATATAAAAAAAAAAAACATTTTGTTTTCGAATGTTTGGTTTTCAAGTAAACTCTCTCAATATGCAATGCTTATGGTACCTAAGGTTATATGGGTGCTTATTTAGGTAAACCGAATCGAATAAGCACTCTTCAAATTGTGAACCAAAAGAAATTGGTTTCGACCTGAAAAATGCAAGTAATTACACCATCATGTGGAAAAAGGAGACCTCCGTTCACCCAGTGACGCATGTCCTTATCATAGTCAAATATTGACCAGGAGCATGTTCTTTTTTAGCTATCTTATGTCACACTCAAGACTCTTGCTTGAATTGGACAACAATTCTAGATGATAAGAAATATGATGCCTTATAATTACTACCTCTAAGCTAATTGCCTCACACTAGGATAATAAAACCAACTCTAACTCTATAAATAACCCACTGGTCTAAGGTATTCTCTATTCAGATCATATTTCTAACTTCAAGGATTGGAGATTCCCTGCCGAAGCCCCCTCCGAGAGTTTCTGGCGAGTCACCATTTACTCGTGTTGTGCTTCATAGGTTTGCGCCGGTGTTCGTCCAATCTCAACCGATGCTCGTTTGGTCCGGTCAATGTTTGACCCCAACAGACCCAAAAGATGATTACCCATCTACATCAATCTAATAACGATTTCATCAATGCAACCACCAAAGTTACTGTATGGAACTGCAATAGTACAATTAAACTAATACTAGAAGAAACATCACTGTATGGTAATGCAACATACAATTAAAATGTTACTAATCTCGTCCTTAGAATCCGTGCATTTAAACACAATCCTACTTTTAGGCTTGCAACAAGAATACCAAATGACCCTGTGATGACACAAACTCAAATTCTCACCGGCAACATCAGTCATTGTTTAGTGAGCATCGGCTTAAAAACCACAAGGCCATCAGGGAGACCTACGTTGTGATGGAAGCTGCGTTGTAATTCCAGACTACACCGAGGTTGTTTACATGATATGTCACACAACCTGAGGTTAAAGATCACGAATATGCGAAGGAGTGAAAATGAAAACAAGAAGATCACCATTTTAGGTTGGTAGCAGTCACAGCAATATACAGAACAGAGAAAATCAAAAATTAATGTTGATCCTGGGCGATTGCAATGCCATTCCGGCAAGCTAATCAGAGTGTACACATGCATGATGTACTAAAATACTAGTCCACTTGGGTACTAGCATGCTTTTTCTGTATGATTCAGACCAGCCTTATTACGCCCCCCACAGAATAGAAACTCAGGTCAACACAGAAAATCAACAGTATCAATGAGCATTAACACAAGCTCAATCACCGAAATCAATTCAGATTCCAATAACAATAATCATACTGACACAAGTCAGCATTCGAAATTTTCAGAGGAAATCAGAATTTTCAGAAGAAAAATTACAGATAACAACAAAAACGATTATAAATAATTATCGAGTTTTAAGCACAACAAACCGGAAGAACGGATACAGATAATTGTCAAATCTGCTCAGCACACAATAACAGGCGAGCATCACAAGATTTTCAAATAACCAATCCAGTTTCAATATTAGAGTTTTCTGGACAAGAACATGCTGATATCAATGCATACTTCAGAGTTCGACATTAGTCATAAGTAATTCAAAAGGGTACTTACAAGTACGAGTTATCAAAATAAGGGTTTGGACGGAAGTCCTTACCCAAGGTTCAGATAGAATCATTTACCTGGATCCGCAGTTAAATTATCCTAACCGAAAGTCTTTAACTTTAACCTAAACAGAATAATCGAATCATAAGAATACAGTCTATAGAACAAGATTATAACTTAATATGAACTCACACATACTCCCAAAATGAACCCCTCGCACTGCGTATGTAAGATTACCAAAATGCCCCTGAGGTGTAAAGTGACCAGAATGCCCCTCAAAGTTTTTCTAAAATTACGAAAATGCCCTCAAAATTTCAGAAATTATATTTTTGTCCCAAAATATTTTTAAGCTCCTTTGCACTACTAATACTCAAGTATTACTTAAATTTAACACCTGCTTATTTTTTGGGCCCAGATGGTATTTTTAACCGCCTCTCGAAGTTCGAGATATTACACGTGCCCCGGCACCAAGTATATTTTTGCGACATTCGTCGCTGCACCCATGCACCTCTTTCATAACACGTGCCCTGACACCAAGTGTTGTCTCCACGACGTTCGTCGCCGTGCCCGTGCGCCCCTTCTCATGTTGCGTGCCCCGGCACAAAGTATTGCTCCGCGACGTTCGTCGCCGCGCCACTCCTGTGCGCCCCTTCGATGTTGCTTGCCCTGGCACCAAGTATTGCTCCACGACGTTTGTCGCCGCACCTGTGCACCCCTTCTCATGTTGCGTGCCATGGCACCAAGTATTGCTTCACGACGTTCGTCGCCGTGCCCATGCGCCACAATCATGTTACATGCTTCCGAAGGGGCTCCGGCCCTAACTGTGGGATGGGCTTAGCGCCATCGCCGGCTCAATCAAACTGCAGGATGGGCTCACAACCTTAAAGCAATCGTCGGCTCAATCAAACTGCGGGATGGACTCACAACCTTAAAGCCATCACCGGCTCAATCAAACTACGGGAAGGGCTTAGCTCCATTGCCGGCTCAATCAAACTACGGGATGGGCTTAACGCCATTGCCGGCTTAATCAAACTGTGGGATGGGATTAGCGCCATCGCCGGCTTAATTAAACTATAGGATGGGCTTAGCGCCATCGCCGGCTCAATCAAACTGCGGGATGGGCTTAGCGCCATCGCTGGCACAATCACCCGGGGCTCTGGCCCTCGAGCGGGATGGGCTCACAACCCTATAGCCATCGCCGGCACAACCTTAAAGCCAACAACATCACACTTGCAGGGGCTCTGACAAGAAGACTTTGCCACAACAGACTCTAAGCACCGAGCAACGACCATGCCCACTCATGTTGATGTTGATCGTCGACACCACCAGGGCAATGACCCCCGGTTCACTCTGGGACGGGAGTAGGTCCTCAGAGGGCATCGTGCCTAGTCTGCCTGGCAGTTGACTACAGGGGCAACCCTCACTGCTGTCAAGTTCTCTGCATGTCTCTTGATGCACCTCGTGGGATTCAGTAAGGGCTTGGATTGGTGGCTGGGGCATCGGGTTACTCTGACCATGCTACCACGGCATGATCAGTCTCCTCAGACAGGCAGAGATGTGTTGCAAGGGCAGGACAGCACGAACTCGGGGACCGACAGTCCATCGGAGAGTTAGTACTTTGGACCCCTTGGCAAAGTGTCGTTCCCAGGGGACGACACATGTCAACTTATGACACATGCCCATTTGTCTATAAATACTGGACTTTGGAGCTTATTCAAGCACTTCTCTCTCATTTGACATTTTTACTTTCTCTCTCTAAAATGCCTATTCTTTCTGGAATTCTAGTGAGAGAGACACATTTGGACTTCTGTAACCGGACCCTTGACACTGCACCCTTGACTCGGACTGTCCACCGCCTGCCCTGTTCGTCGTCGCCCTGCCTGCGCGGCGCTGCCAGCCCTCGCGACCTGTCTGGGGAGCCTTGCTCTCAACCCTTACTCCATCCTTGTTGTCTCCCACTTTGCCTACCTGGAAGCTGACTCAGACTGCATCCTTTGTGGCACCTCCACGTAGCAGCGAACCCCCTTTCCTGGGCAACATATCTCTCTTTTTCTTTTTCTTTTTCTTCCGCACTAACTCGTTATCGAACCCTAACCATTTCTTCATGCTCTATAACCCCTAAACTCCCATTTTTTCACCAAACAAACACTCAAAAATTCTTCCAACATCACAGACTTTTAGTGATTACTTGCACTATCTTGAAGTTAGTTTATCTAACTTTGGTGATATTATCAAAAAAGCTAATATTGGAGCAATTATCTTGAAGGAGAAGGCAATTAAAAGCAACAATACTACATTGTAAGCTTTGCCTTTTCATTTCATTCCATTTTTTTCTGCTTCTTTACAAAAAAAATTCATTTAATTCTATGACTTGTTGAGAATGATATTTTTTTTTAGATTTCAATATAAATATGAATGAGACTGGAGGAAATAATTTTTGTGAAGATTCTGATCCACCATACAAAGGTCAAGTTTTTCAAACACTGGACGAACTTGAAACATACTATAAAGCATATTCAAAAATGATAGGTTTCAGTGTTAGAATTAAGATGACTGGAAAACGTGAGAATACAGACCAAATTTGTTTCCGTCTATTTGAGTGTCATAGAGGAGAACCGCATGTACCCCCGGTTGTTCGGATCAATGATGAAGGGCCAACAAGACAAAGAAAAAGGGACACGTTTTTGGGTACCGGCTGCAAGGCCCATGTGTATGAAGTACACCGGAAAAATGAAAACCATTGGGTTGTGATGGGAGTGGAGTTGAGCCATAATCATCAATTGATGACCCCTAGTAAGATTGGTCAAATTCATCAGCACCGACAAATAAGCGCCGCACACAGACAATTGATATTTACAATGGCCGAGGCTAAAATTCCACCTTCTACAATGATAGGGGCCTTCTCAAGCCAGGCCGAAGGGATTGACAAGTTGAGCTTCAACGAAGTAGACCTTCGAAATGAACTTTATGCTCAGAGGAGGAAGCCTTCCAGTAAGAGTGATTCTCAAGCTACACTTGATATCTTCAATTGCCTTCAGAGTGAGAATTCTTGCTTTTTCTATAGTCTCCAACTGGATGATGAGAACCGCATTAGTACTATATTTTGGGCGAATGCCCGTCCTAGAGCTGCTTACCAAAATTTTGGCAATGTGACGTTTGACACCACATACCATACAAATAAGTACTCTATGCCTTTTGCTCCGTTCACCGGGGTGAACCACCACTATCAGTCAATCTTGTTTGGCTTTGCCCTGCTTAGGGATGAGACGGAGGAGTCATTTACGTGGTTATTTGAAACGTGGCTCGAAACAATGTATCATATTCCTCCAAAGACCATCATCACCGACCAAGATCTGGCAATGAAAAATGCAATCGCTAAGGTCCTTCCAGATACTCACCATGGCCTGTGCACATGGCACATAAGCAACAAATATCCCGAACGGCTTCACAATGTATATGCAAACCATCCGATATTCAAGACTGACTTTAATACATGTGTGAAGAAATCGTTGACGGTCGACGTGTTCGAGGAGAGGTGGGCCAAGTTAATGGATGACTACTCATTGCACAATCATGAATGGTTACAATCGTTGTATGAGATCAAGACACAGTGGGTCGGTGCCTACACCAAAAGTTTTTTGCAGCCGGAATGACTACGACCTCGAGAAGCGAAGGTATGAATGCATTCTTTGATGGGTACGTAGGCCATTCTTCAAGTATAAAAGAGTTCGTACTAGAGATGCAGAAAGCCCTTGACAAGCAATTTTTCCTTGAGAGAGAAGCCGACGCGGCTACAGTTTACAGAGAAAGAGCCATAGTAGTTTTTTCACCTTTGGAGGCTCATGCGGCTCAAGTCTATACCAAGGAAATGTTTAGACAGTTTCAAGAGGAACTACTAAAGTCGAATCAATATAGCATGACAAAGTTGCACGAGTATTCCACCAGAGATCTCAAGGTTTATGCTTTGACAAATGTGACGAATTTTGCCAATCCGTGCTCTTCGTCGGCTCCGAGGAATAGAAGACATTTTACCGTAGCAGTTTGTATGGACACCGGGTTTGTTAATTGCAACTGTCAACTGTTTGAGCATAAAGGTATACTTTGTCGACACGCGTTGAGGGTTTTTAGCGCCAAGAATGCTCGTGAAATCCCTCCAAGAGTATATCTTGGAACGGTGGACGAAGGAAGCCAATAGAGTCCACGGTCACATTCCTTACGTGCCCAATGTTTCAGTTGATTTCGAGCAATCTGAGACGCTGCGATATAATCACCTTTGTAACATCATGCACGGTTTATCATTGGATGCAGCGTCAACATTTGATGGGTACAGGTATCAAGTTGAAGCAGCCGCACGGGATAAGGCTAACCTTGCACAGTTTAGGATGGCATTACCAGAAAACGGGACACTCCGACTACTCGGACGACTCCAGCAGGTAGATTCAATCGAGCTTCAATACAGCCAGTCATTGACGGCACTAGTCTGCAAGGTGAGGAGGACGATATTTTTTATCCAATTATTTCTCAAACAAAAGGGCAAAAATGAGCAATACGCATGAAGAATCCGATTGAAGAAGCAACGGGTCAAAAAAATTGCGAAAGTGTGCGTTGTGTAATAAGATGACTGATCATGACAAGAGAAACCATTATAAAGTGTTAGGTATCGAACCTGGCAGTATGGTCGAGGAGGACGATGATGAGGAAAAGTGTTAGGGTTAATGTTGTACTTGAACTTTTATTATTATTTTTTACTGGAGCAATTTGTAATTTGGTTTATTGAATCTCGATATTTTGAAAAAGTACTAATTAGTGTGGTTCATGTGCAAGGCCAAAAAAAAAAGTGGAACAAAAAATACAGAAAATCGAGACAAAATATTTTTTTGAATTTTCCTATGACGCTCCTATTCGGGCACACTTTAGGGCCTGATTCATAGCCACTTTTTTTCTCATTGCACCATAGGCACGCTAGTTAGCCCATTTCTATAAATTTTAGCGAAAATCGAGACAAATTATTTTTTTGGGTTTTCCTATGACGCCCTATTTGGGCACACTTTAGGGCCTGATTCATAGCCTCCGAAAAATTTTGTAATTTTTTTTCACTTTTTTTTCTCATTGCACCTTAGGCACGCTAGTTAGCCAATTTATATGAATTTCAGCGAAAATCGAGACAAAATATTTTTTTGAGTTTTTTTATGACATCCTTATTCGGGTACACTTTAGGGCATGATTCATAGCCTCTGAAAAATTTTGTAATTTTTTTCACTTTTTTTTCTTATTGCACTTTAGACACGTTAGTTAGCCCATTTCTTTGAATTTCGGCAAAAATCGAGACAAATTATTTTTTTTGGTTTTCCTATGACGCCCCTATTCGGACACACTTTAGGGCCTGATTCATAGCCTCTGAAAAAATTTATAATTTTTTTTTACTTTTTTTTTCTCATTGCACCTTAGGCACGCTAGTGAGCCAATTTCTATGAATTTCAGCAAAAATTGAGATAAATTATTTTTTTGGTTTTCCTATGACGCTCCTATTCGGGCACACTTTAGGGATTCATAGCCTCCGAAAAATTTTGTAATTTTTTTTCACTTTTTTTTCTCATTGCGCCTTAGGCACGCTACTTAGCCCATTTATATAAATTTTAGCAAAAATCAAGACAAAATATTTTTTTGAGTTTTCCTATGACATCCCTATTCGGGCACACTTTAGGGCATGATTCATAGCCTCCGAAAAATTTTATAATTTTTTTCACTTTTTTTTCTTATTGCACCTTAGACACGCTAGTTAGCCCATTTCTATGAATTTTAGGCAAAAATCAAAATAAATTATTTTTTTTTAGTTTTCTTATGACGCCCCTATTCATGCACACTTTAGAGCCTGATTCATAGCCTCCGAAAAATTTTATACTTTTTTTTTCTCATTGCACCTTAGGCACGCTAGTGAGCCAATTTCTATGAATTTCAGCAAAAATCGAGACAAAATATTTTTTTGAATTTTCCTATGACATCCTTATTCGGGCACATTTTAGGGCCTGATTCATAGCCTCCAAAAAATTTTGTAATTTCTTTTCACTTTTTTCTTATTGCACCTTAGACACGCTAGTTATCCCATTTTTATGAATTTCGGCAAAAATCGAAATAAATTATTATTTTTTGGTTTTCCTATGACACCCCTATTCAGGCACACTTTAGAGCTTGATTCATAGCCTCCGAAAAATTTTATATATTTTTTTTACTTTTTTTTCTCATTGCACCTTAGACACGCTAGTGAGCCAATTTCTATGAATTTCAGCAAAAATTGAGATAAATTATTTTTTTGGGTTTTCCTATGACGCTCCTATTCGGGCACACTTTAGGGCCTGATTCATAGCCTCCGAAAAATTTTGTAATTTTTTTTCACTTTTTTTTCTCATTGCACCTTAGGCACACTAGTGAGCCCATTTCTATGAATTTCGGTGAAAATCGAGACAAATTATGTTTTTGGATTTTCCTATGACGCCCTTATCCGGGCACACTTTAGGGTCTGATTCACAGCCTTCAAAAAATTTTATAATTTTTTTTCACTTTTTTTTCTCATTGCACCTTAGGCACACTAGTTAGCCCATTTATATGAATTTCGGCAAAAATCGAGACAAATTATTTTTTTGTCTGAAAAAATTATTTTAAAGCTAATTCAATTTCAAACCTCAATATCCAAAATCCAACAAGAGTAATAATAATCCAAACAAACGTCTATTATATCTCAGGATAATGGCAATGAAGGCGTATACATTCACCCTTTTTCAGCTCACATGCTATCCTATATCTAAACGTCAAGGCATCCCTCCGAGACCACGATGTAGATTCGAGCACATCCGAGCGAGCTATGTAGTCGATGTACTTGAGAACGTAAATCCCGCAATCGTGACTGTTATATTGCTTTATTCGGTCACGTATCATCATGACCGTCCAATGCTCCATCGTCGGATTACTCGTGATGGCCTCCCCTTATAATATCGGCACGCTAGCAAAATGATATTAGTCTGCATCCAACAATAAAAAAAGGTCATCAGCCTATGTAACAAGAAGAATAGACTATGACCGAAGGTCAAGAAATATAAACTAACCACCGTATTGATATACGTTTTGTACATCTGTGCCAGCAGCTGACCAGATCCGTCCTCCATTAGGCTATTGTATATGTGGACCTCTTTATTCTCTGGATAGAGAACTAACAGGAAGAAGTGGTTTGCATGAAGACCAGGTAGCATGATAAGGTTCACCTCAGACGCGTGACATTGATAATCTGAGTTCAAATAGGCTAACACGTTTCTAGATGGTCTCCACTCACCCTTGCTTGCCCCTCTCCTCATCCCCCATTCTGTGAATTCTTCATGCTGTTGACCATGAGTGGGATAAGAAAATAGGGATACATGTAGAGCTTCAAATTTTGGTAGGGGTTATAACGTAGCTCTCTAACCCAGAGCAGATCTATATAAGCGTCCATGACAAAGTTCAAAATATCTATTTTTAGCGCCAACGTTCTCATATCCGTGTGACCCAGGAAAGTCTGTTGTAGCGTTTGGCTCAAGCCCAAAGAAGTGCACGTCGATCCAATCCTCCAATCCCATTTGGCCGGCCTCAATGGTTTCGTAGCTCGTCGGTGTGGAGTTACTTGGGTCACCTGACTCTAGGGCTGAGAGCCATATGCGTCAAGAGGTAAGCGACTAGACGGCTCCCCTTGGTAACCCCGGTACGCATTACTGAAGTTGTGAACTTTAGTCTTGTACCTCTCGATTGACCTCTTGACACTGTTGGGAGCATGCGCGACTAACTAATCAAACCCCTCCAGCTGCTTGAACACCTCACTGCCCAGGTCAACCTAAAAAATATGCATGTAAAATATGGTTAATCATTTCATGCATGGTCTATAAGGTGCACAAGTATAGTTAGAATTGTAAGTAAATGACTTACAATGTTCATCGCCCAGAACTGGTCGATTATCTCATGTGGCGCATACGATGTCTTCCTCGCCTGGGAAGGGCGATTCACCCTCGTGCGCGTCACTTTGAGAAACCATTGCAGGTACTCCTTAATATTGTTGCCTGGGTTCTTCAGCGATACAAGGCTTTCATACATTCCCTGCCAAGTATTCCATTGTTGCACCTCGTTGCTCAACAAATTCAAGGCATCATGCACCTCGAAGTTCGGACCTCGACCGTTCCTGTATGGCCGCAAGTCTACAACTGGTTTTGGTTTCCCTTATAGACAGCCAACTTGCCTCATAGCTAGATCGGGCATCTGAAACTCACATACTTCGAAGTGAATAAACGGCACCTGAACCAAACGTGCAAGCACGTACGACACCGAAAGTTACCAACAACACTCATCCAACAGATGCATCACCCTGCAGTATGGCTGCCATGTCACATGTAATGCCTCCATTATTTCTAGTTCCCCCCAATAGAACTTTAGATGGTGATGAGGGTTTACCCATCTCTTCATGCTGGGCGTAGGTCCCCAGGCCCACACCCTAGGCTACATCTCATCAAAATCATTCCGCGGCTGTGGACGACCCGTGGGTAGCCTCTTGTAAGACCAAACCTGTGAATGCAAACATTATATGGAATTAATAATTAATCACGAATACATTGACATGTCAACCAAAAATATAAATGCTCAAACCTGTAATAAAGTGAGGCTGACGGCAATGGACATGGCACCATTTCTCGTTGCTTTGTGCAGTGCTCGATACAGGTGCGCAAGGACAACTGAACCACACGAGTACGAGTATACCTCCCCAAGGTCCTCCAAGAATACCATATACCTCGGATGCACCGCGTTTTTTGAGTGCGTCGGAAGTAATATAGCTCCAATAATATACAACAACAATGCCTTCGTCTACATCACCAAATCATGAAAAGTGTATGCATCCGGTAGCACGCCATACTGCTCTTTCAGCCATTTAAGTTTGATGTCGTTTGTTATAAGAGATTCCCTCAAAATTCCCTAAAAATACTGCCTAGCCATCTGAGCTATCGAGGCTGATGTCATACTCAAAGTAATGGGTCTGCGGTGGCATGGGATTCCAAATATAAATCTGACGTCCTCTAATGTAATAGTCCTTTCACCGAACCGAAAGTGAAATGAGTTCGTCTCGCTCCTCCATCGCTCAACTAGAGCAGATATAAGGCAATCGTCGTGCCGAGACCAATGATGAAGGACGGTGAACATCGATAAATTCTGAGAGTGTAATATTTGTATTTGTTCCTCGTTTAGTACCCACTCTTTGAGGTGACTTGTGTTTTGAATTGTTTCCAAAACACTCCTTTCAACACCATCAAATACGTCCCTCGTGACGTGGTCATCGTCATCGTATAGGATTGATGAATCATGATGTCAGGAGTTGAACTCCATATCTCTAAGAAAAAAATATAATCATAAACTAACTTAGCGTCTATACTATTTACATCCCAAAACAAAATGATCCTAAAAACATGTAATCCTAAAATCCTAATTTTGAAGCCTGAATAAACCCCCAATTTTGAAGTCCTAATAAACTCTAATTTTGAAAATCATAAAAAATCCTAATTTTGACACCCTAAAAAACCGCTATTTTGGAATCCATAAATGTAATATCCCGAATTTTTTGGTACTTGTGTAAAGAACAATGAAAATTATTATAATTTTAAATTTTTGACATGATGTTCGTTACTTTGAAGTAATGATCTAAGATAAAGAGGAGATTTTTAACACGATATTCGTTACTTTGAAGTAAAGATCTAAGATAAAGAGGAGATTTTTGACACGATATTCGTTACTTTGAAGTAAGGGTTTTTACATCGTCTTTTCGTTTCATACACGAGAATCTTTGCATTTTCGTTTGATTTCAAAATTGAATTTGCTTCTGAACCTATTGTTGATCATCACGCTTTTTGTAACGTTATCAATGATCTTGTTTTACTATCTTGTAAGTTGCATTAAAGACAGATTTCATGTGATTTATAAAATTATGTGTTCGTTTTATCGTAAAAGTTGTTCGCCATAACTTTCTGCTTTTCCGTTCTTTGTTCGCAGTCAAAAAATTACTTTCAAAAATTTTAGTCCCATGTCTCTCTTCAATTGGTCTTTGCAAAAAAAGAGTCATTGAATTATGTTAAGAATTTCATAACCTAAACGCTAATTCTGTTCTTTGTTCGCGGTCAAAAAGTTACTTTCAAAAATTTTAGTCCCACGTCTCTCTTCAATTGGTCTTTGACTTTTAAAAAAAAAAGTCATTGAATTATGTTAAGAATTTCATAACCTAAACGTTAATTCCGTTCTTTGTTCGCGGTCAAAAAGTTACTTTCAAAAATTTTAGTCTCACGTCTCTCTTCAATTGGTCTTTGACTTTTTTTTTTAAAAAAAAAGTCATTGAATTATGTTAAGAATTTCATAACCTAAACGCTAATTCCGTTCTTTGTTCGCGGTCAAAAAGTTACTTTCAAAAATTTTAGTCGCACGTCTCTCTTCAATTGGTTTTTGACTTTTTAAAAAAAATATTAAATTATGGTAATAATTTCATAACCTAAACGCCAGTTCAATCCCTAATTTCAATTTCTAAAAAACATGAATTTGAAACTATGGTAAGAACAATTTAAGCATAACACAATTTAAACAATCGACTGGTAAGAACTATTATAGTAAGAACAATTTAAAATTAACATTGAATTATAAGAAAATTCGAAATACTTACTTGCTTTAAACTTGATATATTTTCAAAGAAATTAGACTAATCTTTTAGCGTAGAATTGTTTTTATTTATGTTATCGTGGAGATTATGTAGGTAAGATTTGGAGTATGAAGAAGATAGAAAAAAGAGTTGGGAAAGATGATGGAGAGTGGAAGAAAGGGCTCTGTCCGGAAAGAGTTGGGGAGAACGAATTATAAAGAGAGAAAAGCGAGGTAGAGAGAAGAAAGAAGACCGTTAGTGAGCAGTGACATGACATGACAAAGGCTGGGAAAATATTGGCAGTGAAAATTTCCTGTGTACGGTTGGGGTGGGGCCACGACAAGACAAGACAAGGCTTAGGGATTGACTTTGTCTTTACACCAGCTCACAAAATATATATATATATATATATATATATATATATATATATATATATATATATATATATATGCAGTATGCCAACCGCTACACTTAGTAGCTGTTGGGCTTTCTCTCATGAATGATGGCAACCGCTACTAAGTGTAGCGGTTGGGTGTACTCTCAATCTCTACACTTTGTAGCGATTGGGAGGGAATTAGTGGGCCCCCAACCGCTAGTCTTTCTAGCTGTTGGGGTTTTTTCTCCTTCCAAGGGCATTTTTGTCCATTTTTGCAACCGCTTGAAAGAGTGGCGGTTGTAACTTAAAAAAAAAAAAAAACAGATCTGGGCCATCCACGAGTACACGTGGATGGCCAGATTTATGGTGGAGAAAATTTCTCCACTAGTGGGTGGGGATCGGCTCCCATATATGTAGTTGATCCACATCTACCGGTGGAGAAGCTATTTTTCCACCTTAAATTTGGTCGTCCACGTGTACTCGTGGATGGACCAGACCTGTCCTTTTATTTCTCAAGAAGTGGTAACCACTCGTCTTTAAAGCGGTTACAATATTCCCGAAAATACCCTTTACAGGCAAAAAAACCCCTAACCGCTACAAAGACCAATGGTTAGGGGCCCACCCCCAACCGCTACACTTTGCTACACTTAATGGCCCACAGCAAACCCACAAAACCGCCACAAAGAGTAGCAGTTGGTGGGCCCCTAACTGCTACTCTTTGTGGCGGTTACGGGCTTTTCTTCTGCGCAATCTCTCTCCCTCTCTCTTGTCCTTCCCCATTCTCTCAATCTTTCTCACTTTCTCTCTCTCTTTCTCTTTCTTCCCCACTTACTCACTCTCCAACCCTAACCATTTCTTCATCCTCCATAAACCCTAAACCTCAATTTCGTCACCAACACATCTTTCATCAACCCCAAACAAAAACCCGTTTAAACTCTTCCAACATCTCAAACATTAAGTCTCCAGCAAGAATCCAAGTTCAATTAGATCTAGTAAGTTTTTACCTATATCTTAAAGCTAGCTTATCCATAGTTGGTGATATTATCTTGAAGCCAAAATTTGAGCAATTATCTTGAAGGAGGAGACAATTGAAAGCAACAATACGTCATAGTAAATTTTTACTTTTCATTCCATTCCATTTCATTTCAGTTTCTTTACTTTACAAAAAATTTCATTTAATTCTATGATATGTTAATAATTCATAAAAAAAATATTTTATGTAGGTTTCAATATAAATATGGATGCAATTGGAGGAAATAATTTTTGTGAAGATTCTGACCCACCTTACAAAGGTCAAGTTTTTTAAACAATGGACGAAGTTGAAGCATACTATAGAGCATATTCAAAAAAGCTGAGTTTCGGTATTAGAATTAAGACGACTAGAAAACGGGCAAAAATAGACCAAATTTATTCTCGACTATTTGAGTGTCATAGAGGAGCACCGCATGTACTCCCAGTTGTTCGGATCAGTGATGAAGGACCAACAAGACAAAGAAAAAGAGACACATTTTCAGGTATCGGCTGCAAGGCCCATGTGTATGTAGTACACCGAAAAAATGAAAACCATTGGGTTGTGACGGGAGTCGAGTTGAGTCATAATCATCAATTGATGACCCCTAGTAAGATCGGTCAAATTCATCGCACCGACAAATAAGTGCGGCACACAGATAACTGATATTTACAATGGCCGAGGCAAAATTTCCACCTTCTAGAATGATGGGGTTTTTCTCAAGCCAGGCTGGGGGGATTGACAAGTTGAGCTTCAACAAAGTAGACCTTCGAAATGAACTCCGTGCTCAGAGGTGATAGTTTTTCAATAAGAGTGATTCTCAAGCTACACTTGATATCCAAGCACCTTCAGGCTGAGAATTATGACTTTTTCTATAGTCTCCAACTGAATGATGAGAACCACGTTAGTACTATATTTTGGACGGATGCCCGTTCTAGAGCTGCTTACCAAAATTTTGGCGATATTTGACATCACATACCGCACAAATAAGTACTCTATGCCTTTTGTTCCGTTTATCGGGGTGAACCACTACTATCAATCAATCTTGTTTGGCTTTGCCCTGCATAGGGATGAGATGGATGAGTCATTTACGTGGCTATTTGAAACTTGGCTTGAAGCAATGTATCATATTCCTCCAAAAACCATCATCACTGACCATGATTTGGTAATGAAAAATGCAATCGTTAAGGTCTTTCCAGATACTCATCATGGCCTGTGCACATGGCACATAAGCAACAAATATCTCGAACGGCTTCACAATGTATATGAAAACCATCCAACATTCAAGAGTGACTTTAATACATGTGGTAAGAAATCGTTGACGGTTGACGTGTTCGAGGAGAGGTGGGCCAAGTTAATGGATGACTACTCTTTGCATAGTCATGAATGGTTGAAAGCGTTGTAGAGATCAAAACACAATGGGTCAGTGCCTACACCAAAAAGTTTTTTTTTCCGCTGGAATGACTACAACCTCGAGAAGCGAAGGTATGAATGCATTCTTTGATGGGTACTTAGGCCATTCTTCAAGTATAAAGGAATTTGTACTTGAGATGCAGAAAGCCTTTGACAAGCAATTTTTCCTTGAGAGAGAAGCCGACTGGGCTATTGTTTATAAAGAAAGAGCCATGGTAGTTTTTTCACTTTTGGAGGCTCGTGCGGCTCAAGTCTATACCAAGGAAATGTTTAGACAGTTTCAAGAGGAACTATAAAAGTTTAATCAATATAGCATGACAAAATTGCACGGGCAATGCACCAAAGATCTCAAAGTTTATGCTTTGACAAATGTGACGATTTTTGTCAATTTGTGCTCTTTTTCGGCTCGAAGAACAGAAGACATTTCACCGTAGCATTTTGTCTAGACATCGAATTTGTTAAGTGCAACTGTCAACTGTTTGAGCATAAAGGTATACTTTGTCAGCACGCATTGAGGTTTTTTAGGGCCAAGAATTCTCATTAAATTCTGAAGAAGATATCTTAGATCGGTGCATGAAGCAAGCTAATAGAGTACACGATCACATACCTTACGTGCCCAATGTTACAATTGATTTTGAGCAATCTGAGACATTGCAATATAATCACTTCTGTAACATCATGCATGGTTTATCGTTGGATGCAGCGTCAACATTTGATGGGTACAAGTATCAAGTTGAAGCAGCCGCACGGGATAAGGCTAATCTTGCACAGTCCAACTACTCGGACAACTCCAGCCGGTAGAATCACTCGAGCTTCGGTCATTGCTTCACAGCCAATCGTTGACAGAGCTAGCCTGCAAGGTGAGGATGAAGATATTTTTTATCCAATTCTTTTTCAAACAAAAGTGCAAAAATCGAGCAATCCGTATGAAGAGTCTGATTGAAGATACAACGGGTCAAAAACGACTGTGAAAGTGTGCCTTGTGTAATAAGATGACTGATCAAGTGTTAGGTATCGAACCTGACTGTATGGTCGAGGAGGACGATCATGAAGAAGAGTACTAGGTTAATGTTTAATTTGAACTTTAATAGTTAATTTGAGGTTTGGTTTGTTGAACCTTGATGTTATGAGGCTAATAAGTGTGCATAAAGTGCAAGGAGCAAAAAAAAATACAGATTTCACAGGAAGCTATGAGTCCGGCCCTAAGGTGTTCCCGAGAAGAAGCGACACTGAAAAATGAAAAAAAATTCTTATCTCAATTTTCGCCAAAATTTATAGGAAGGGGCTAATCAATGTGCAAAAAGTGCAAATAGCAAAAACAAAATATAGATTTCACCGGAAGCTATGAATCCGACCCTAAAGTGTGCCCGAGAAGGGGCGACACTAAAAAATCAAAAACATTTCTTGTCTCAAGTTTTGCCGAAATTCATAGGAAGGGACTAATTAGTGTGCATAAAGTGCAAGGAGCAAGAAAAAATTACAAATTTTACCGAAAGCTATGAATCAGGCCATAAAGTGTGCTCGAGAAAGGACGACACTGAAAAAAAATTTCTTGTCTCTATTTTTGCCAAAGATGGCTAATTTGTAAGTGTGCCCATAGTATAAATCCAAAGTATAGATTTTTCAATCAGAAACAAAAAAAAAATTGTACCTAACCGCCATAAAGAGTAGCGGTTAGGGATACCTCTCAGCATCTTAGCATGTCCCCAATACTGAAAGGTATCCCTAACCGCTACTCTTTGTGGCGGTTAGGTGCAATTTTTATTTTATTTTATTGTTGGGATCCTCTCATACTTTGGGTTTATACTTGGGGCACACTTACTAATTAGCCCCTTTCAGTTGAAATTGAGAGAAGAAATTCTTTTTTTTTTTGTTTTTCAGTGTCGCCCTTTATCAGGCACACTTACTAATATTTTTTTTTTTTTGGCTTCTATTTGAAAAATCTATACTTTCTATCTCGATAATTCAATCCCAATCTGGAGAATCCCACAATTCAATTTCAAATCCCAACATCCAAAATCCAACAATAGTAATAATAATTCCAACAATTCATTTTCAAACCTCACTATCCAAAATCCAATTATAGTAATAATAAGAGAGAGTTAAATATGGAGAGATAAATAGATTGAAAAAAGTGTAAAAAGGTAAATATGTTAAAATACATATATAATCTTTCTTAATTTGAAAAGTGAGCATTTTTTGTGGGACGGTCCTAAAAAGAATATGATCAATTTATGTGGAGTGAGGGGGGGGGGGGGGGTATTATAATTCTAATATTTATCCATTCTCAGATCAATTAAAAGCTTACAAGTTTTATTATATCAGTTATTAAAAGTTAAAAATCTAATTAAATTCAACTTTATCGGTTAACTTAAAATGCAATTCTGGATGTCCATGATTTTCTCTCTCGTTAACCTAAAACTCGGGCACAGATTTCGGTAAAGTTCCCGTTTCTCAGTCTCCTTAATTATGCATGTCACTTATGATAATGTTTACTTAACTTTTTCCTTAATTTCTCAATATGCACATTTCTTTTTTTTATAAGCCAATATACACATTTCTTACTATATCCCTATTCCTTTCATATTCACCTTCCTTCGTGATCCTGGCACCGGTTTCTTAGAATTGGTTTCCATTTCTCCTTCTATTTTGAACTTTAATGCATTAGCTGACTATTCACACTCATAGCTCCGGCTAGGCTTATGATAAGGAAATTTTCTTTTTCTGTTTAGTTATTTAGTTTTTTTTTCTATCTTTAGGATCTCCATGGAAGGACTTTCATGATATAACTTTTTTCATCACAACAAACTGAATATGAAAGTAGCGTTTGAAATCACTTTCAATTATGATTTTCTGTTTTCAAAAAAAATCAAACAAAAAATAGTTTTTTTTTTACAAAAACAAATGGGTGTTTGATTACCCAATTTTTTTTTAGTTATTTCTTTTGAGTGTTTGATTATCCAGTTTTAATTTTGAAATTTTTCTTTGGTGGTGGTTTGCGGTGGCGGTGTTGGGCATGGCGGTGGCTATGGTGGTGGGAGGTGGTGGTGGTCTCAAAACAAAAATCAAAACTAAAAATCCAAAACTCCTAAATGAGAGTTTTCAAAAATAACCCTGTTTTCAAAATTAGTTTTCAAAATTGAAGAAAAAAAAATGAAAACTGTATTCCAAACGCGTTTATTTTTTCCAGTTTACAAAACTAAATTTTTTTTTTTAAAATAAACGTTACTAAACAGAGCATTCGTCTTCTATCTAACTAACCCATAATTATGAGTGAGTTTCTTTAATAATTTTTTAATCCATTTTACAGAAATAACTTGACTATTTTTTAACTCGCGCGATGTGGCTATGTGGAGTCTACAAAAGCTTAATACCCTTGATCTTCTCTTCATTCATTAGTTTATTTCAAATACTGCGTAGCGCTATCATCTCTTTTATGCTTTAATTCGTAAACACCAAGAATAACAATAAGTTATGCCAAACTGACTTTTAAAATCTTTTTTTCAAGCAACTTTTTGATCGAGAACATTTTACTTTCTGAAATAAAGGCATTTGTAAATTTCAATTTTCACGGGCATTTTCCCTTTTACTTTTGCTTATCAATCTTAGTTCGCTAACATGTTTGCGAATATGAGAAGTACAACTCTATCCAAGTAATTAAGCCTATGGATGTTTCTGACGTTGGCTTTCATGAAAATTCTATCAAAGTTCTCTGCTTAGAGCTTGTTTGAAATTGATTCTAAAAAGCAGAGTTCAGATTAAATATGAATCAATTTTCAAAATCAGATTTAATTTACTTTGAGCAGAATCAGTTTGCTGTTTGGCGAAATTAGTTATGAACTAACTTAAGTTACAAAAAGTGTTTGGGTAGAAAGTGATTAAATCAGTTTTGATATGGCAAAATGACCATATAGGACATTACATAAATAAATTTCTAATATCCATTTAGTGAAGTAATGTTAACATAACTTTCATTTGAAAATAACTACAATATTCGAAAAAATTATTAAAGAAATTATTTTCAACCACCTACGAGAGTTGTCACTTCTTATTCGGAATAAGAAGTAGAAGAGCGTACAGAAATGGTAGGGAGGAAGAAGGCGGTTGTTGATGAACTGTTGTGCTCCCTCTCTCTGTTAGCGTTGAAGAAAATATAACTCTAAAAGCTAATTAAAAGTCACACCCAATAATTAGTTAAAAGGGTATGAAATGTCTTTTTGTAAAAAATATAGGGATAGGATGGTAAATTAAAAGGTCAAACATGATTATAAAAAAAGTGATTATTTCATAATCCTCACTTTTCAAGATTATGAATTTAATCAGTTTTTAGCCTTTTTTAGTCAGATTAAATCTCATAATCTATTTAGCCAAACACTCACAAATCTGATTTAATCTAGATTAAATCAGGTTTGACCATCACAAAATCAACCCCAAACACCCTCTTAGTTAGGTTGGCATATGCGTAAATTTTTTTAGCTTATATTTCAAGAAAATTATGTTTTGCCACCAAAAACCTATGTAATACGTTCGCATGTGGGCATGGTTTGCTATTAGAAACTAAAGATGCTTAGAATTAGATACAAGATAGTTTCTGGCTTTGGAACTGTGTGTGTGTGTGTGTGTGTTTTGGCTTTTCATGAAAATTCTTCTGTCGCAAGTTCATTTTCCTTTTTCTTACTCTAATGTTTTGCTGATCAAAAAGAAGTATCACTTGGACCTTTCAAAGGAATACCTGCATTTTTTATTTTTAACTATGGTTTAATCCTTAATTGTTAATTTACTACAGTTGGTCATGGTTATAGAAAATTATCTTCACAGGAGGCTATATAGTACCAACTTTACATAAATCGAAGTAATTTATTTTTTAAAGAGTTGATAGTTATGTTGGATGGTTAAATTTATTTTTATTGAAATTCTAATCCACATAACAATTTTCATTGTTACTTTGGTTACGTTCAATTAGAAATTTTTTTTTTGAGGTTTAGTTCGGACCCTACTTTAAATTATTTACATATGACATTTTACTGATTGGATTAAAGACGATTTGGACTCGTCATATGATTCTACTTACATTTGTTATTGAGTGGTTGTCTAATATCAATTTCAGACTGCCTTAAGCATAAAATGGTCCAGTTTTGTGTTGGTTTAGATTTAACACTTCGTTATTGTAATATGATGTACCTATTATGACTTTGTTGGTATTTATTCATATGATATCATAATGTACAAAGCATGGTGGGCTCAAAACTAGTAAAAGTGAGTTGATGTTTCATAATGGAACAAAATTTTGAAGAAAATACGTTGTCAATCACTAAAGTAGAGTTGTCAAATGGGTCGGGCGGCCCGCGGGCTGGCCCTGCCCGGCCCCTTCTGGTCCGGGCTGGCCCGGCCCCTTTGATGAAAAGTGCTGGCCCGGCCTTTTAGGGCCTAGGGCCTGGGCCAGGCCTACATTTCCCAGAAAAAAGCCCGGGCCAGGTCCGGCCCAGTTTTGGCCCGGGTTTGGCCCGGCCCGATTTAGGCCCCCCTCTTTACTTTTAAAATTTCACTTCCCCCTCCCCCCTTTCCCCCCAACGGATTTATTCCCCTTTTTTTCCCCTAAACATTACTGAAGATTTAAGTAATGCGAAGAATAATAACACATCTTAAAGTCTATGATTTTTTTTCTTTATAAATATAGTGGTCGTGGGATCGAGTAAATTTTCAACATCTTTATGTATTGAAATCGCTGACCCCAATGCATCGTGTACCCCACATTTGCTGTATTTTGTCAATTTATGTTACAATTTGAATGGGCTGAAACTTGGGATCTGCTCTATTTTAGCATAGATATTGTTCTGTGCCCAACCATGGGCTTCAGATAATCGAACCTAATTCCAGTTCTAGTGTTTGGATTGCCCAAAATTTGGTTTAAAAGAGAGATTGTATAAAGAAGATTCAAAAGGTATTTCCTTTAAGTGTAAGTTTTACCAAGAAGAGTAGCTTTGTCCTTGACTTTTAAGCTCTATCAACGGATGTGCATTGCATAGCCTCACACAATGAACCTGAAGCCAGTGGCGAAGGGAAGGGGTAGCACTGTCGCGTGCCCACCCCAATCTTTTGGGATGAAGTTTTTCTTGACAATTTGGCTTTTATCTTTATGATGATGATGATATTTGTTACTTCATGTCCCTTTGAGAATTTATCATTATTGAGAACCTTTTTTAAGCCAAACTTGTTGATTTAGTATATTGAATTAGTCTTACCATATACCGTAAAATATATTCTTACACATCAATCTTTTTAACTCTTGTCGCTATAGATTTGTAGTAAAGCACTGATTGCTGTTAGGGATGCTTTAATAAAGCGTCCCTAACAGCAAATTACCATAATTAAAAAAAATCCTTACCTTGAATAACAAGAAAATGCCAAATGTTGGGCCTAGGGCCTGGGCTTGGACCGGGCCCAGATATCCCCAGAACCAGGCCGGGCCCGGTTGGCAGCCCCCTTGGCCCGGCCCCAGCCCGATTTGCTGGAGGCCCGATGGGCTTGGGCTGGGCCGGCCCATTTGACATCTCTACACTAAAGTATGTTTGAAACCTTTATGGTTTTTTGTTTTTATTTTCAAAAAAATGAAAATCAAACCATCCTTTTTGTTTTCATTTTTCACAAAACACAGGCCAAGTTTTTGGTTGGGAGTTTGTGATTTGAGTTTTCTCCAATATTATTTCCTTTTCTTATCTTTTCTTTCTCATGTTTGCTTTTCTACTTTATGTCTTCAACTGAACACCACCATCAAACTCACAACACCCCCTCGTTGCCACCAATGAACTGATCCACTGCCAATGACAACGATCTGGCCCCTACTGTCAAAGACACAACAAGTGGACCCTTACAACCCACGTACCTGATGATAGTGGTGGCACAACGCATAGAAATCTGATAGGCAAGGCATTGGTTGATCATGGTGGTGACGGCAGCGATAGGTTTAGATTAGGTGGCAACAGTGGTGATAATAGTTGACGGTCATGTGCATGGTGGCGGGTGTATGGGGGGGTGTTAATTAGGGATTTGGAGGTAAATGGTGGCAGGGGTGGACGTGACCACCTAACGAGTAGGTTTTCTTAAAATGCGACTCATCTACTGCTTTAATGAAGTTTGAAAATTGCATCTCAAAAAAAAAATCAAAATTAAAAACTCAAAACTCTAAAATGGAGTTTTCAAGAACAAGCCCAAATTGACAAATAGTTTAAAACACCAAACGTCAATTTTTTCTTCAATTTGGAGGTTGGTCACGATCGGCATTGGCCGCCAAAATTTTCTGGCAACGGTGGTAGGTGTTGCCATGTGGTGGCTGCCAACTAGTATGTGTGTGCGAGAGAGAGAGAGAGAGAGAGAGAGAGAGCATATAAATGGGTTAAGTTTTAAAATTTCTATTTGGGTTAAGTTAGGATGGGAAAAATCCAAATAGCTCAATTTGAGTAGATCCCTCCATTTGCCCCATATCCAGTAAGGACTTCCCCAAATAAGTAGCATGTGAGGCGGGATGAGGCAGGGCTGAACTCTAGTTAGCCCCCTGAATTGCCTTTTCAAGCCTCAAAGGACCGAAGTAGAGTTTTCTCAACTGTGGAATTGATGAACTTCTTTTTCTTCAGATCGAAAGCACTCAGACTCTTTCATTTGACGTAAAAGAAGCCTACTAATTTTTAAAGAAAGTAAAGACTGAAGTAACCTCCTTTTTTAGCAGACCCAAACTAGACGACTAGTCGATTTTGTTATGTTACAGCGTTCTAGATCTCTAGCATAAGAGATTAAATTAAATTGGACAATTATATCAAGATGAAAATTTACATCAGTAGTGAGGCTACCATAATTAGCTAGATGGTCTGCTACGAGGTTGTCTCGCGATAACAAAATGAGAACTATATAGTGGGCAACATTAGGCAAGCATTATGCAGTTCCTAGTTATCAATATTGTACTTGCACCGTCCGGTTTTGCCTTTTATGATACGGACGGTATTCCGTACATTTTGCACCGATTAAAATACCGCTCTATACCGATGGTACTGGCCGGTACATATGATATCGCGCCGGTACAGGTGATACCGACCGAGAACTACGTACCGGCCAAGATTTTTTGTTTTGCACCAATTCCTTAAAAATGTAAAAGTAACAAATTTTGTTAGAAAATTTGTAATTGACCATATAAAGACCTAAAAGAAAAAACTCTAAGTTCTTTTATATCAATCAAAGTCTATGTAACTTCTCGTTCATAATATTCACTTAACTTTGATATATTTCATACCTGGAAGTTTTGATCATATTCTTTCATTTATATGATGTACTGCTTTACACACATGTACACAAGCACACACGCCCGCTCGAGCACGCAAGCACGCACACACACACACACACACACACACACGCACATAAAAAACAGCTTATTCTTGAATCGAAAGATGTTATTATTGAACAAACAAGCTTCTTTTTACATAAGAATTTACAAATGAGATCGTTGAAAGGGGATAATCCTAAGGGAGGTAATTCAATTGAATAAGTTATTTAATTTATTTAAAAATTAATGTATTTTAAGCTCTCTAGGACAAACAGTTTATTCTAGAGTAGTTGTGAGTAAAAAAAATATAAGAATATTACAAATATATTATTAATGAAAATTTTGAGACCGTTTTGATACCGATACGTACCATTTCATAGAAGAAAAATAGTACACACTACGATACGATATTTATAACTATGACGCTTTTGGCGCCAAATGTGGCCCATCCGTTTTAGTTGCACTTGCATGTTGTTGGCTTTCATAATAGTTCTGAATGTTGTGCTGGTAATTCTTGGATCATGAATGAAGGGAAGTGCGGTCATTTATGTTCCCTAGTTGCAATTAAGAACACTTTTGCATGCGTCTCACGAGAGTTTTGTGACAAATTTTATGGGTAAGACAATTGGTGAGTACAGATTCATGGTTGAACTGTTGATGCCCAAGCAGACAACTGTAGAGGAGTTAGCTACACTGCTACAGAGGGAAAGCCCTCGAGCCTTAAATGATTTACCTTCCTAATCAGGTATACACAAACGAAAAAACTTGAAAAGTTTGAACAAATGTGTAACAAAAAAATTGCAGCTTTTTACGTCTAAAAATAAATAGGGGAAAAAACAAACAAAGCCAACGAAATAAATGTAAAGTTAAACCTTGTTGTTGATAAATAATCCCACTTCAAATAACTAGAGCTAAAAATTCAATATATAAACTTCGTGGACCTTTCTCCTTGTTGTCAATGAGTTTCAAATTGGAGGATGTTTTCACATGATATCATAATATCATAGTAAATCGATCCAAACTTAATAGACAATTTAGAATTAAACGCCACGCAATCTTATTCACCCACATGATATTGAGTTTGCTTTCACAATTACCATCGAATTTAAGCGGTACTTGGACGGATACTCAAATAAGAGGATGATAAATCCATATACATTTAACACAAGTCTAACCATTTGTAACCATTTTTTTTGTCTCGTATCATTCTTTAACTTTTTCTAAAATGCTAAAAAATTTCAGAGTTGTATATTTTTGGGATGATCAAAGAAAAAATAGTGAGCAATAGTTATGAAACAGAAAGGAGTAATTTTAATAAAGTTTGCGACTTTTCATACCTCCATATACTGCAAATAAAGGGGAAAACAAATACCCAAAGGGTATCCAAGCTGCCTGGTCAAACCTCGTTCAAGGGTTCCTTCTTTACAATGTCATGAGTTGGGGAGAACTATGATGACCATAATAGATTGATAGAACAATGAAAGATTCGAGAACATTGACGCCCAAGTGTTGGATGCAATAACCCACGTAAAACACTTCCGGTCCTTGCTTCTTGATACGGATGCTCGACTCTTTAAACAAATGCTGAAAATTTAAAAACTATTAGGGTCCGATTGGATCACAGAATTAGCCTTGAAATTAAAGTAAATTTCGAAAATTGGATCTTACGAATTATAATTATACTAGTATCTATGTATTTCGAATCTTAATTCGTTATTGATCTTGATTTTGAGTTTTGGGTCATAGATGGTAGTGTGGCCGGAGCAGGTAGTGTGATTGCATGCGGGCTCGAGTTTGAGTACATCCATTAAGAACAATCCTTACAATCAAATACACACTCGAAAAAAGGCTTAGCATTGTTGTTAAAATTTTTGGTTAAGCCTACTCAAACAGATTATTGACTTCTTGCGTAGGATTTTATCCTGTTGCAAAAAGCATTTCTTTAATAACAGTTTCTTTTTGCATAAAATTCAAGAAATGTATTTTGAGCGTGAATCTGTTTACATAATATGGCATATTGGTTTTGGACTAATAATAAGTACATCCTGATTCAAGTAAGAAAGAAGGACTAGTGTCGGTGATCCCCTTCCTCTATCAAATCTTAATGCTAGGATAGCAGGAACCAAGTTAATAACCCCGTCAAACTTAATATATACTGGACGTAGGGATGCTCTTTACATTAGTATTCTTGACCTGCATTCAAATTTACCATTGAGAACTGGTGGTTGACCACACTTTAGAAGGGAGGTTGTAAAATATGGGTGGTTGACCTGATGTGCTTGCACTTCTTGCTAGTAGTTTTGCAGATGGGCAAATCTAGTTACTTGCCGGTGCTTAGAATGCCTTAATTTATTGGAATAGACCTCTCTGTAGTAGGATGTGTTCTTCATCCTTTAGGTCATTAATCTCTTTGGTTTATCAAGTTATGGGTCATGTTTCTAACTTTCTCAATGAATTAAATGTGGTACCTTGACAGCCATAGTTAATTCTCTTTTGAACTAAGACCCTATGTGGATAGGTGATTATACATGAGATAATCTGGTGCACTAGTTCATTCATGCTCTTTATCAGGCTGAACGTGGTGTCCTGCCTGTTCTTTGTCGTCCACTTGTTTTCTCCTGCTTCGCTAAACATGATCCTTGTGTCCTTGTCTAAAGCACATTGCTTTTAGGGTGTAAATGTTTGCGTGATCCGAGTCAATGCATCTGTCTGGTCTTTTCAAGAGGTGGTGAGGCCATGAAAGTCTAGTGTGTATTCTTGCTTTATGTTATATCTCATGCTTGCAATCTCCGTTTAAGATTATGAAAAACGGTTCTTCATCATGCAAGCACAGTCACAAGAAAGGGCTTATAATTTATTGGTGCAATATATCATTCACAGCATTTTGTGGCCCCTTTCATATTGGTGCTGGGCTAGATCCCCAGTGTGATTGTGCTTGACACACTTCGGCATATCTGTGGAATGGAGGTGGGGTAGAAAATGATTTGCGTAAACCTACTATGACTAGTTTGGGTTAAAGACTTCGTTAAGTTGAGTTAAGTTAAGGATGGTGGTCTGTCAGGAGCAAGTTTAGTACATTTCTTGCTTTTGGAGGTGTTGCTTGCTGAGAGTTTAGTTGAAGTTCCTGCTCACATAGAGTCATTAGCTTTGACTTAGACCGGACTACGACATATTGGACAATGCAAATTTCTGATAATTATGGATATGGTAACTATGGATGTCCTCTAACTAGTGGCTTCATCATACAAGTGATCGAACATGAGTCATTGACTACTTCTGTATAACTATAGTTGAGTAAGTATATGTCTAAACAGTGGAGTGAAGTAATACACATACTTGAGCATTACACCCAGTAATCTTAACTTCAGTGACATCTATATTACTCTGATTATGAACAAAATTCTACTGTGGCATATTATCTCTTCATGCTCAACTCCCTCCACTTATGAGTAATGCTACTAATGTTATTGCTTTTGGTGTTTGTAAATAGATGAGTACCGATAGAATTATGAGGTAGTAGCTTTTCGTGGGATTGCTATTCCAATACGATTAGCGTTTATAGTGAAGTTGCTTGGAACACGTATGTCCAGGTAAAAAGCATATTAATCTCTCTTATTTTTTAAACAATTGGAACGTTTCTTATATAGTTCTATATTTATTTTTTGTAGGATCATCTCGATGCAAAGCCATATATGAGAAAAAGTAATTGAGAATATTTATCAGCTATATGTGGATGAGATCGAGCAACAGGGGAAGGAGCTGAGACTGGTGTTGAAGGTTACAATGAGCTAGCATCTAATTCCAATGTAGAGGAGTCTAGTGAAGATCTTGATAACATGAATCGTCAAAAGGCAACCTCTACAACTAAGTCACAACCATAGAGAAAGATAAGTCGCACTAGTGATGCACTTGCTATAGATGTTACTTCAATGGCTAGTGCCATTGACAAGGTATGTGTATCAGAAGTTACAATTGCAAGTGCGGATTTCATGTATGAGAAGTTATCAGAAGTGCCAGATTTAGATCAACTTGAGTTGCTCAAAGCTTATGACATTGCTGACTGGCAATGCGAGGAAGTTTGAGTCATTCATGTCCCTTCCATTTCACTTGAGGAACCCATGGTTAATGATAAAAATTAGCACTCATAATACTTAAAATATGGATCCAACAAGGAACTTATGAACTTTGAATTGTTTTCAAGCCTAGGTTTTATGAGCTATTATCTTATTTACGGGTAGAGATCTAACTTGTTAATCATGCACTTGCTATGTGTAAGAGTCACTTCATTTTATTAAGTCTAAGCATATTTCTATCTTTGAGAACATTTTCTTGTTGTCAAGTACTAGCATAGCATTAAAGTTCTAATATTTAACTGTTAGGTTGTAAATTCAAGTTTGTTTATGAATTAGTTGCATTTATTCATTTGTACTTAAGTTATTGTGTGTGTGTGTGTGTGTGTGTGTGTGTGTGTGTATTTTCTTGTCTTTTCTTTTTCTTCTGTTCTCTGGGGCCGGTGGGGCAAGGCGGGTGGGGCAGGGCGGGTGGGTATGATTTGGTAAGACAAATATGAAACTCCTGTGTTGCATATTTACATCTTATTTTTTTACTTTAGCAATTTCAATTCTTTATCTAATTTTATGTGCTAACCAATCAATGGAATTACAAATTTTATTCAATTCCATAGCAATTTCAATTCCATAGGAATTGGAATTGATTTACAATTCTCAATTTCAATTCTAATTCCGTTTGCCAAAAAGGACCCTTATACAATTTAAGCTGTCATTTGGGAGGGATCGTATAATAAGTGTCTGGATAAATACATATCTATTAAACATAACTCTAACCACTAATGTTAAGCAAACTGACTCGAGTCTCATACATTTTCTCTTTTGTATTTCTTTCTAAGCTGTGACTCTTTTCTATTAGCACATAGATTATAGAATAAACTTTGACTCCTACCCGGGTTATAGGAGTCTTCCTCCAATCTCCGTGTATAGTGATAATTAATAGACATAAAATGTTTCTAGTGGATTTTCTTTTAACATTTTTACCGACAATAATTAACAACACTTATTTAGCGTCACTAAATAAAAGTATATAAATTTTTAGACACAATTGATTATCGGTATACAGGGCTTAGGGAAGATTCTTTCAAACGGAGTAGCAGTCAAATTTTTCCTAGATTATATGTTTTGACATTAACTAATGCTTGATACCTTTGTTTTATGAGGATTAACTAATATAACAATTTGTTAAAAAGATAAGGATCCATCTCATGCAAGAAGCGATTCTATGCTTAAACAGTACCAATAGCAATGACTCGGGTAGCTTTCTTTGAGAAACACCTCTTTCTCCCCCCTTGAAATCCGACTCCTTCGGTCCTCAGTTACCACCACCATTTCCTCCCCATGGTGTGTGGTGATGTGTTTAATTTTTTTCTCGTTTGGGGTATTTAGTTTTGTGTGGATACTTTATTTTTTTTTCTTTGGGTTACCTTGTCACTAGGAATTTGTGGTAGCTGCCGTTCGATGATCGATCTGTTGCCTGTAGTTGTTGGTGGTTCTTTGTGATAGGCTTCAGCAAATGGTATGTGCGGTGTTGTGTAAGTGTTTCTAGGTTTGGTTGTGCATTGTTCCCTTCATGTAGGTTTGTAGGCGTGGTGGTGCCACTGGTTGGTAATTGGTGAGTGAGTCTCTTAAAAAGGTTTTTCGCTTCTAGGGCTGTCTTCTCCCTACCCCCTAGTTGATCCCCCTTCCCTTGTTCTATAAAAAGGCATGTTAGGACTGATTCGGCCACGGTTGATGTCGTTGTGTCTGTGGTTGGTGGGGTTGTTGGGCAGTTGAACGGTGGTCCAGTGTAGAGAGGTGCAGTGGTGGAGCCTTGGGCTTGGGCTACTGAGGATCTTGTCCTTGAAATGAGTATAATTACTTTCTTTGTCGATCCCTTATATGGAGCCAGTTGAAGCCTGTTTTGCAATTACTTACTCAAAAAGATAATTGTGGTGGTGATTGGTTGGCTGTGGGCAAAACAAGGTGGTGATTGGCTGGCTCTGTGGTTAGTGATGGTGACGCGCGCCGGTGCATGCGGTCTATGGGGAGGCCCCTTTGAGCTTCTGTTGACACGTGGGTTTAATTTTGCCCAAGATAACTTTGTCAGCCAGTGCAGTTTTGGATTCTTCTTTTTTTGTTTGGGTTGACTTGTTTATATATTTATTTATTTTTGGCATGTATGGATGCTGTAGGTGTTTTATGTTGTCTTCGGTACCTCTGGGATAGTGTTGTTGTCCTTGCTTATACCTAGTGTCTTGGTTCAGGTAAAGGCGTGTTGGTCCTTTTTGCACGTAACCTTTAATAGTGGTTATTAGCTTTAATTTTGTCACTCTTGTACTTGTAAGTAGCATTGGTTATGTGCCGCTCTTTGTTTAAGGCAATGATGTGGGGAGTGCGCTATCTTGTTTTTTCTTAATATACTCGATTGCTGCTAAAAACTGGATTGAGAACCACAGCTAAAGAATTGACCTGCAAAATAGAACACGGAGTGACATGCGGGTGGGGTTCTGATAGAGGAATTCTTCAATGCTTAAGTCAGAGCATAGTTAATAATGTAGAACTCTGAGAAAGCAATATAACATAGTGTATGTGTGTGTAGTTGTCCCATACTTGGGAGGAGACACGCGACTCTTTTATATGGTCGTAGGTGAAAGACTCCCAATAGGTTTGTGAGTCTTGGTGACTGGGCCTTGGGCTAGACCAATCAGGATCGTGTTAGGATCCTTGAGGATCGTGTTAGGATCCTTGGGGATCACGTCACCATCCTTGATGATTGAGTTAGGATCTTTTTAGGATTCTGTCTCTACCAATATGGCAAGTACTAAATCTGTAGCTGTCCAGGACTGACCATGGGTCATAACTGCCACGTGTCATTCACGGAATAGGGGCATATTTTTAGCTATATCATAATGTCCCCTACTTTTGCCAGCGATTATCTTGGCACTTTGCCTGGGCAGAGTTCTCGAACAGAATTCTTCTCGGCCAGATGCTTTTGTCAGAACAGAATGAAGACGATCTTGGCACTCTGCCCGGGCAGAGTTCTCGGATAGCATTCTACTCAGGTATATACTTTTGTCCTAACACAATGAAGACGATATTGGCACTCTACTCAGGCACAGTGTTGGGCAGATGCTTTTGTCCGAACAGAATGAAGACGATCTTGGCACTCTACTTGAGTTGAGTGATCGGACAATATTCTGCTTGGGAAGTTCCTTTATTCCTCTTTGTGCTTCGTCCAAGCACAAAAGGAATGAAGTTCGAGACTCTCCTTGGGCAGAGTGCTCGGGCATATGCTTTTTTGCTTCTTATGCTTCACCGAGCATAATGGAGATGAAGTTCAAGACTCTGCTCGAGCTAAGTGTTCAGACAACATTCTGCTCGAACAAATACTTTATTCCTTCTTGTGCTTCGTCTAAGCGCAAGGGAGATGAAGTTCAAGATTCTGCTCGAGCAGAGTGCTCGAACAGCATTCTGCTCGGGCAGATGCTTTGTTCATCCTTCTGCTCGAATAGATACTTTATTCCTTCTTGTGCTTCATCTAAGCACAAGGGAGATGAAGTTCGAGATTCTGCTCAGGCAGAGTGCTCAGACAGCATTCTGCTCGAGCAGATGCTTTGTTCATCCTTGTGCTTCCCGAGCACAATGGGAATAAAGTTCGAGACTTTGCTCGCGCAGAGTGCTCGAACAGCATTCTGCTCGGGTAGATTCTTTATTCATCCTACATGTGTCTCCTGAAATAAATGCCTGGAAGGGGGGGAATTCAAATTTCTCTGCTTCTGAAATTGTGACACGTAAGGGGGCAAATGTACCGTCGTGCTCCCCAAGAGTCAGTTACAGAAGAATCTTCTATAAAAAAAGGAAGCCCATTTCATTTTTCACCTCGCTCAAAAGTTATAAGCATTATGCTCTGTAAAAAGTAAGTCTCCTTCTACCTCTCTTTTAGTTCAGCAATTCTATTTTCACAGTTTCAAGTCTTGTGGGTAGAGAATATGTCGGAGTCATCTAATAATAAAACTTTTTCCGAAGAAGTTATTAAGAGTAGTTCCTCTTCATCCACTAGGTGAGTTACAACATCCCAAAGCGAAGCAAGTCCTTCCAATCCCCAATCATCTCAACCTTTACCCCCTAGGAATGCACTAGGCGATTTAAAGGATAAAGCTGAGGAGAAAGAGAATCCCAAACCTTGGTTTACTGCAGATGAGAAGCAGTATAAAAAATGACCAAGGAAGAGTTGGAGGCGTTGATCATAGAGTACCTTCTACCCAAAGGCTGGATAACTCGAGTTTGCAAGCGCCAGCCAACTATGGAACCGACTGGGAAACAGGCATCTATAAAGAGCAAGTGAGGTCGGGCTATAAACTGACCCTGCACCCTTTTGCCCTTAAGATGTTTGATCATTACAACATGGCATTCAGCCAGCTTGTACCCAATGACTGGAGAAAGTTGGTGGGTTTCATCTATCTGATCGAGACTTCTAGCTACAAAGCAGATCTCACAGACTTCATGAGAGTCGTCTTCAAAATTTGCTTTGTTAAAGGTGTTGCCAACAATCCTAGGTGGTACTATATCCACAATAGGCAGAGGCTTCTCAAGGGTGGTCCAAATTCCAACAAGGGTTGGCATTCCCGATACTTCTTTGTTGGTCGCAAAGACCAAGGGAAGTTGGGATTTGAAAAGACATGAAATGCTTACTGTAAAGATCTTGAGAATATGAATAGGCCTCTTCTAGATACCTTAATCAAGCGTATCCTTAGCCACATAAAGCTTCGGAGTGGTCTTTCCATTTGCGAGTCTCTGACAAAGCAACAGTTAGAGTATGGGAAGATTATAGCCCGTAAACCTATACCAGTTGGTCTTTCGGTTAATCCTCCACTGAAACTGCACCACTAGGTAGGCATCACGTAGGCCTTTGTGTATTTTGATTTCGGTCTTGTTGATCCTTCTTCTAATATTAATTCAGTTGTTCTCTTGACGCAGAAATGGCTAGCGCTAGCGGAAAGACATTGACGACAGGCTTCTTATGCGTCCTCCACAAGGTAAGGGGAAAAAGAAAGAAGAAATGCTAGCTGTTGAAGTGCCCTCTACTCCGAAGAGGGCCAAGGTTACTCTTCTTGAACCACCTCCTCGAGTTATTAAAGGGGTGTCTATTGAAGAAGATCCCATCTTTTGGCCCCAATAGACTATAAGGCAAGGCGAAATGGGGATGCCGAACAACCAGGTTTACGTGCAACATTTCCCACATGGTGTTCTTCTTAAAAACGCAAGGAGTCTTATAAACTAGAGTCACAAGTCTTTTGCATGCACCTTCGCCCAGGCTGTATACTCGGTAAACTTATTTCCTTTTATCTCGACCTTCCTTCAGCTGACCATTAATCTTGTTCTTCAGATGTACGCATTTGGAGCGCAGATGCTATCCTTCTTCAAGATGGCCAAGGAGGTGGTAGCTCTAGAAAGCCAAAAGAAGAGGGAGGCCAATGCTCAAGTTGAAGAAGCTACCCAGCGTGCACGGGAGCTGACCAAGCGGGAGGCAGACCTCGTTGCCTAAGTTGAGGCCCTTAAGAAGAGATTGGAAAGGGCCAAAGGAAGATAGCGGAGGCGACAGACCAAGGAATCCAGGACTTTCTCGACGGGAATGCTGGGGACGAGTGGTTGAAGAAGCGCACTGACGACGGTCTGGAGATCTACGAGATGGGCTTCCTGAAGGCCAAGCAGATGTTTGCCCAGTGGTTTCCCGATATCCCTCTGGATGACTTCGTGGTACCGGCTTTTGGGTCCCCATCTAGAGAGACAATCATACCTTCCAAAATAGGGGACGTTACTTCTCAGGCTATGAAGGATGGTCACTCAGGCACTGCCCCCGAGCCCTAGGCGTTGTTTCCATGTTTTTAGGCTCTTTTGCGATGTTTTGACTAAGTACTCTTTATGCCTTTTGAAGGGATTGGAAGCATGTTACTATGTGTTTATCAGCTTATACTATACACATAACATTGCCTTTTTTTTTTACTTTGACACAAACTCTTACTCGTCACTTAAGAGTTGGCAAAGAATCCCAGCACCGTCGCTTGGCCAAGTTTCGAAGTAGCAAAGTTGGGTGGAGTGACGATGTCCCCGTTAAAACCTTAATGCCTCACGGGTTAGATATATAGCTAAATCTTCGGCCTTCTACTCGAGCAGAGGCTTTGTTCTCCTTGTGTTTTATCCGTGCACAAAAGAGATAAACTTTGGGACTCTGCCCGAGCAGAGTGCTCGGACAGCATTCTGCTTGGGCAGATGCCTTGTTCCACCTTGTACTCTATTCGAGCGCAAGGAAGATGGAGTTCGCGACTCTACTCGAGCGGCATTCTGCTCAGAAAATGCCTTGTTCCCCCTTGCTTCTGCTCTGTCTGAGCAAAGGGAAGATGAAATTCGTGACTCTGCTCAGGCGAATGCTTTGTTCCCCTTGCGCTTCATCACGAAGTTTGCCTCCTATTTGTGTAAAAACATCACAGTCATGCTTAGGAAAACATCTTTATTGCTTTGGGCAAAAAATAAAGTACATACTGGATCCGTGACGACCCATTTATTCGTCCAGCCGTCTAAAGACTATTCGAGAAAAATAAAATCTTCTATACTTTACTGGAGTTCGTTCTAGGATTTTCCAAGTCGGGGACTTAGTTCTTCACAAGTTGAAAGTTTCTAGATCGGGAACCACGGCCAAAGAATGACACGTGGCAGTTATGACCCATGGTCAGTCCTGGACAGCTACAGATTTGGTACTTGCCATATTTGTAGAGACAGGATCCTAAAAGGATCCTAACTCAATCATCAAGGATGGTAACGTGATCCTCAAGAATCCTAACACGATCCTGATTGGTCTGACTCAAGGCCTAGCCGCCAAGACTCACAAACCTATTGAGAGTCTTTCACTATGACTATATAAAGGGGTCCTCCCAGGTATAGGGCAACTACACGCACATACATTGTGTTATATTGCTTTCTGAGAGTTCCACATTGCTAGCTACGTTTTGACTTAAGCATAAAAGAGTTTCTCTGTCGGAACCCCACTTGGTGGTTACTCAATATTCTATTTTGAACATATATTTAATCTTAGGCTACAATTTGATCCAATCGCAAAATATAATCAAAGATTACCGTTTTTTACATTTACAGCAAATTCCACTTATCGCTTATATTTTTAGAGAGGTTAACCAATGTGCAAATTTGCTTGCTAACACGTGAACAAATCGGGACAAAGCTTTTGTTTACTTCAATTGACCCCAAGGAACCGATGTTACGAGTGAAAATTACCTCGGTTTTCTTTTGGGGTTTCTCTTTATTCTATTTTATAACAAAAATAAAAATTAGGTAAAATATTTTTGTAACCTTATTATGCTATTTCCATTTTGTCGCCCAAAAAAAGATGCAACAGCGACGATTAATTAACGTAACCAAGCAATTAACCTTTTTAACCAAACGGGATCATACAACGCATTTTAGTGCCAATCGCTATAACGATACAGAAGCAGTTACGACCGAATATCTTCTAAACTAGTTCTCGTCATCGTCAGCCTCAAAAGCCGAGACCGGGTACGACCGGGAAATTCCGGAGGCGGTGCCGAACGTGATCTTCCCGGAAGAAACGTCGACGATGTAGATATCGGTGACGGTGATCCAGATCAGGAGCTCCTTGCTCTTGACACCGGTCAGCCTCCTCATCCGGCGTTCCTCGACGAACGCCGTCACCTCCGTGTCGTAAGACACCGTTTTGCCGATCTTGCGGAACTTGTGGTCCTTCCGCCTCATCTGCTTGAGCCACACGAAGCCAGTGGACTTGTTGTGGCCGACCTCCACGATGTCGTCGAGGGGCAAGAGGCCCCTGGGGAGCGAGATGGAGGCGAGGAGCTCCTTGGATTTTTGCTTGCAGACTTCGCCGGTGAAGACGTCGGCGTTCTGGCGGTGATCCGTGATTCGCTGTGACGTCATCTTTCGGGGGGTGAGATTTGCAATTTCTGGTGGTTCGGTGGGTGGTCGTGAAAAGAAGAGAAGAGAAGAGAAGAGAAGAGGAACTATTAAAAGGGCGCCTTTGTGCGACAAAAATTACTTGATTGCCCTTTTTATGCCAGCGATGTGTGGGCAGGCGTTACACATCTCGGATTAGGTATAAGCACGGTTTTGGCATTTTTTCATCACTTTATGGAGTTCATGCAGAACTTTTGAAAATATTTATTTGTCCACTAAATTTTAAGTTTGTTTGAGATTGATTTTTTTCAATCAATTATTTTGCCGGAAGTTGCAAAAGAGTTATCGAAAGTCACATGAAAGGTTTTTTTGGTAAGAAGTATCTAAACTGGATTTAATACAAAAAAAATGACCAAGAAATGTATCGAACGATTTATAAGATTCTAAATATTTACGGTTATCAAAATTATAAAATAAGCAGATTATATTACGACTACATCTTTACTCTTTTGCATTATCAAACACTTTATAGCAAGAAAAGATGGTTTTGGACAAAAAATAAATTGAACAACAATTAACTTTGATGAGAGGAAGTGTAGAGAACGAAAAAAGGGTGTATAAATAGCTTCCCTCTAAAAATTAGAACAATTACACGATTCTTATTATTTTATTATTCATGAAGTCATATTTTTCACCGTCTAATCAGTGGCCTCTTTCCGAAAGGACCCAAAAAAGTGCATCTTCGTTTGAAAATAATCTCAAAAAAGTACTTCAAAGTCAATTTGTGAAAAATGTGAGGATGATACTTTTGTTGATCAAACGTGTTTTTTAAAAGAGTTTTAATACCATAAACGATAAAGTTACGGTTTCAAATACTTTTTCCAGTTTTTAGGATGGGTTTTAAACACTTAGAATTTTTTGTCAAACACCATAGAAACCTCTTTTAAAATATTTCTAAAACAAATTTGATTGCTCTAGAATCAATTTCAACACTCTCTTCATTCTCTTATATAGGCTTTAGTTATACATATTCTAATAATAAAATTAAGAAGGGTGTGTTTGATAACACAATTAAGCACTTAAAACTTAAATTTTTTAATAATTATCAATTAAGTTCATTTATAACCCTTAAACTTGTAGAATTAAAAATAAATTCCTGCAACAAAAAAAAAAAGACCAAAATTTTAAGTTAGAGTCAACTTACTTCATACTCATCACTTAATTTTAAGTGAGACAGATGGTCAAATATTATAGAATAAAAATTCACGTAAAATAACAATTATCGCCATGATGCCGTTACAATTAAATAGCAATACCACCTCCACTGCACAAGAGCCACCACCACAACTAATATGTTCTTTTGCCACCAATGCCACAATTACCACGGTCTAGCGCACACCACTACCACACCACCATGGACACCACTAGCATTACCACCACCACCACAAGTAGGTCACCATCTCTATCACATCATCGTTGTCGCCGCCACCACCTTCTGCACATCTGTCAAATCCATCTACATATCCACAACACTACAGCGCCACCATGATCGCCATGCCTCCGCATATCCCCACCACTACAATTTTCAACATCACATCTTCACACACCACTACCACCTCCATCATCATCACCTTTCCGCCACTATCAGCGCTAATACAACTAGCATGATTTTGACAATAAAAAATTATAAATTAGATATTTAAAATGATTTTCAGACACTTCTTTTAGTTTATCAAACATGTTAACTTATTTTTCATAGATAAAATTTCAGTTATTTAAAGTTTTCAGTTTTATAAATTCAACGCTTAAATTGTGAGCAGCCTTTAAGACATAATTTTCATTTGGTACTTTAATTAATGTGAAAAAGCTAACTCATCTCTCGATTACGTAACCCAATAATCTGATGTGGTGCCTTAGAAGAAGCCAAATCAATAAGAGTTAATTACGCCATTGACCATTGAACTATTAGGCATATTTCATTTTGACCACTCAACATCAAATCGTGTCAAGGTGACCACTGATTTTTAAATTTAGTCCAAATAAGTCCATCTGTTAGGTTCCGTCAAGAACAAATCCATTATGTTTTAAATTTGAAGGGTAAATTCGTCACTCTACCTGTCCTTCGTTTCTTTAGAGACACACATCGTTTCCTCTCTCTCTCTCTCTGTCCTTCCCTCTTTTTTGATTTTCAGAGAACATGGTTATCCCTCACTAAAGTTTTCATCCACCTCCTTCCAATCCTGCCCCTTCTCCTTCAAGTTCTCCTCACTCGGCCTTGCATTCCCAAACGGGTTTGACCCCTTCGGCTTCGCTGCCGCTACTGTCTCGCTCTGCTGATCTACCGCCATACTACGTGGCTACAAATTCAGCCTCGGTCTCCCACCCCCACTTTCACTCCCCTCTTCCCTCTTCCAGTTATCTAAGTCCCCACCTCCCCCAACGCCGCCTCGCCTCTCCCTCAAACTATCGAAAGCGCCACTGGTACCAGTAATTTCCTTCTTCCCCATCTATCTTCCGAACCTGTACCACCGCCACTGCCATTAGACTCAAAACCCCATCTTCTCTCTCTGTGAGTATCAAACCCCCCGCCGTTAGAACCGAATCTCCGTGCCCCAGTCGACGGAACAAAGCTCTTGTTGGACACCCAGCTGTCAAATTCATCAGCCCTAGACTACGAATCAAAAAGCCCTCCTCTCTCCCCCCTCCCATCTATCTCTCTTGTCAAATCCACTGCCAAACATTGTAGATTTCTTCGCAGTGCCCGAGTCATCAATCTCGTCAGCGCTAGAAGGACCCGAGTCCCGACTCGGCCTGCGCGACTCATCAAAAGCTCTAGAGCTGCCCCACCTCGAGTTGGATGACTCATCGTCGCCGTTCAAGTACCGGTCGCCGTTCCTGTCGCCTCTACCGTACGATCTAAAGGAGGTGGATGAGAACATGGGAAGATAATAGGCAAATTGACGTGGTTACCCCTTACTAAAGGGAGTTAACAGGACGCCGGTAGGCTCTATTAAACGGAATGACCTTATTTGGACAAATTTTAAAAAACAGTGGTCACTTTGACACAATTAGACGTACAGTGGTCAAAATGAAATACGCCTAATAGTTCAATGGTCAATGGCGTAATTAACTCAATCAATAATAAGGCCAACATTGTGCATATCTCATGGTGGCATCATCATAAACAAAATTGGAAAATTTCCAATCAATTAGGAATTTGGGGGCTCTTCTCATGGTGGGTATGGCATCGGTGGGTTGTGTTGACAGCGATAACAATCACTTGAGGTATATAATGATGGTAGGATCATTATTAGTGGTGGCTAATGTGGGTGACGTGGTGCATGTAGCGGTGAAAGGGATGGGAAATAGAGATAATCAAATACTAGTAGATCTATGGTGGTGGTTGAAAATTGGAGGGTTGTTCGATGATGGTGGTGGTTGATGGTGATTGTGTGGTGGTTAAGGATTTTAGGTGAGTGCAAAATACTAGGGATTTTGTAGATTTTTTTGGTGCAAATTATGAATGCCTTTGGGTCAACAACCATATGCTCGAAAACAAATTTTGCATCAAATCCACAACTATTCTATCATAGAGAATTGACAGCCTTCGGTGATCCCTAGCTAGACACATATACACCGGGTTCCACTTTCCTTACATCTAATCGATGGATAGATCTTCCAATTCAACATTATATTGTTTGTCTTAGTCTATCATACTTTTAGTTCCACAATTTCAACAAGTATTAAGTTCTGCCGAGAAAAAATTAGAACTACAAGCTCGAATGAGGCATTCGACATTTCAATAGCAGGAAATTAAACAACTTACGAGGGAGGCCAATTAAAAAGAATTGTCCTTGAGAAAAAAATTACAACTACAAGCTCAACGTAACTCAACAACCTTATTAAGCATGTTTATCACTAAAGAAAACATAAGAATCAAATTCAATAATGCACCATAACGTGATCCCCAACGGTTCTCTCCTGCTCTTTTGATGCCATGTTCCTAATTTAAACCCGACCACTAGCGATATCACCACTCTCAAGGACATGAGCAAGTCTAACGGCTTCACTTTCTCGAAGAGCATCTCTTCGTTTGCATGAGACTCCCAAGTTGTTTATTAGTTTAGTAACCAAATTAAAGAGTAATGAAATCTGAGAATTTTTTTTTACGGCTACAAGAGTTAGCTGAAGTTGATGAGCAAAGCGATGAATATAATAAGCACTTCCATTCTCCATTTGAATTAAAGTTTTAAGACCATTAAATTCACCTTGCATATTGCATGCTCCGTCATAGCCTTGTCCATGAACTCTTAAAATACTCAATTCATGCGTTGAAAACAAACTATCAATCACGTTTTTAGTAATAAGGCAGCGGTATTTTCAACATGGATAATGCCAATAAAAGGTTCAATGACACGTCCTCTTTTTTTCACATATCTTAAGACAACTCCCATTTGTTATTTGACTGAAACATCACAACCCTCGTCAACTAAAATGACAAATAATTCAGTTTTCGTGTCTCCAACAAATGCATTTCTTATTTCTCCAGCAATGGCACTAACAATTTCTTTCTAAATTTTTGGTTATGTCAATTTGAGATTTTGAGGAGTATTTGACAACATGACTTTTTTCACACTCTCATTATGATCCGCAAGAAACCCTACAAGTTCTAGAAAATTAACGCAGTCAAGTGAGTAATGTATTGAACCTTACTTTTCATCTATTTGCTTAGACAAAACCACTTCAATACTCTGCTTTGGGTTATCAAAGGCTTGACACTTGCTTAAAGTAAGGTTGTGTACACTATCGAATTCACTAACATGTTTTTCAAATTTTTCCCTCTTTCTCCAATCATTAAAACCATGGCTGATAAAAGTTCTACCACCCCTTGCTCCCCATGAGCACTTTTGAATAAGTAGCAACATAAGCAATATGCTTCATCTTTTGTTACACTATACTCCAACCAACTCATATGACGGTCAAACCAAGAAGAAACAAAACAACAAGACTGTTTCCCAAATTGTATAAATAAAAATTTGTGGTTACGAGGTTGGCAAGGACCTTTCAACCAATACGCTCGTCGAACTTTATCTTGAATATTAAGACTATAATCCATAATATTTGGACACAACCCAGGATCCACAATAAGCTCATCAGAGTTGAACTCATCAGGAATTCTGATTGAATGCCTGGAATCAACATCCTGATGCACAATAGAAACCTTGTCCATTACTATTAGAATTAGACACTGTAGAATACTATCTTGATTTCCACAATCATTCTAATTAGACTGCGAGGATTCTTCCAATTTTTCTTTCTTTCTAAAAAACTTTTCCATTCTGAAAAGAAAAAAAAAAGATAAAACACATATTGGAATAAAATCTCAATATCTCAAGTTCTCAACACAAATTCACATTGTTAAATAACTGTACATTTCAAGCTCAAGATCCACCTCCCAATTTTAAAACTAAATTAAATTCCAATATCAACCTCCCAAAACTAAATCACATTCCGAGATCAACCTTCCAAGCTCAAGCTCCATCTCTCAATCTCAACACAACATCAAATTCCAACAATATAGTACATTTTTAACCTCCCAATTTTAAAATTATATAGCCAAACAAGCTCAAGCTCAACATCACATTCTAACACAATTATAAATTATCTATCCACCAAATTATAAATTATAAAAGCAATTAGCCAATTAAGAATTAGCAAAACAAATTAATCAAATAATTAAGGTATTTTAACTTCCACCAAATCATCACTAACTTCCACCAAATCATCAATAATTTTTGCAATATAATCAAGGCATACTCTTCCAACAAAGCTAAATAATCACCAATTAAGAATTAACAAGCAAATTAACAAAATATATTTTTAAATTTCTATATAATCAATTACTGAAATTAAACTATAATTTCAAGAAATTATAGAAGCAGCTTACCTCACAGTCACAGAGTCACAGGCTCACAGCAGTCAGCACTACCAGAGAGCAGAGAAGTTATTTTGCCGTCGGTTAGTCACCTTTCGTCATCGGTCAGTCATTTATGTCGCGACGTTACTGCGGCATCACCTACACAGCCGTAGACCGTCAGCCGTCAGTCACACAACTTGAGAAATGATCCGACGTCCAGATCTGATCACATGCTCATAATGGCCGTCACGGCATCACCGTCGTCTATCATCACGGTCAGAGTGAGTCACGATCACGATCACCAATCATGGAGAGGGAGAGAGAGAAAGAGAAATGGGGGACGGGATCTTGGGGGATGAGGAGAGAGAGCTGAGAGATGGGGACCGGGTATAATTCCCAAATTTTTTTCAAAAGTTCAGGGGGTGCACTAAGCCCCCCTAGTTCCCATGTGGTTTCGCCCATGACTTGACTCACTTTGATCGTGATGGAAGACTTGGGGAATAAAGCATGCCAAGACAAATTGACAATGCCACAATCCAATATTTCTTTGATATTGACCAGGCCAGATCGATATTTTAAAGTAACAATTGAAAGAATTCTATTTGAACCAAGGTCTATTAAGCCTGCTTGGTCCATGACCCCCGTAGTCCACCCTATGATGAGGAGGCCAGAGGCTTGCCTATTTTTTTTTCTCAAACTTTTTGGCCATATTTTGACTAATGTTGCCAATACATATCCATCAGCCTTCAGAACTGTTTGAAATTGCAATCATATTTTCCACAGTTGAGTAAATTCCACATTGGGTAAATAACAAACAATGCTCAACTATATAAGCCTTGTACGTCTCTCCTCTCATTGCTAATTAATTTTGAGTTGGATGCTTTCACAGAGATGATCAGAGAAAACTAAATGATTGAAGATGTGAGATTTGACTTTGCAGGCAAGATATAGGCTCCCTAGACTTACCAATTGGGGATGAATCTTCTGTTGGTGTTTGGTTCCGATGCTTTGGTGTTGGAGTTCAATTGCGAGATTGTAATATTTTGAACTTCACGAATTGATTAAAATAACTATCTGTGCTCTTAAAAATAAATGGACATTAATTTTGAGAACGCTTGGGTATTAGGAATGCCTATTTCTAGGCAAAAATATAATTTCGAAAAGTTTTTGGGTCATTTTGTGATTTTGAAAAATTTTGGAGGCATAATTATAAATTGATGTTTTTAGTGTTGAAAAGTAATAATATGAGTGATAAAACATATTTAGTAACATTTAATCAAAATTAGAATTGATTCGGGGCCAAAATGTAAATTTTAAAATTTATGGGGGGTTATTTTGCAAATATAAATTTTTGGGGTCTAAATTGTAATATTTGAAAGTTGGACATTATGTGTCAAATTTTGGTTAAAAAGATCAGAAGAAAGTGACACATCCTAGTTAGTTTTATGATGACTAATGCATTTAACATTAATCTAAGGAAGTAGATAAGGATCATTAAAGAAATTAAAGTAAAGAAAAGAAAATAAAGAAAAAATTCGGGAGAAATGGAAAATAGAGGAAACAGTAAACAAGCATGGAAAAAGGAAGAACAAAGTAGGGCAAAAAAAACAGAGAAAGAAGTAGGGGGTTCGACAGAGAAGAAATTCGGGAGAGAAAGGGAGATTTTGCGAGAGTTCTCCAAGGGTAATCACTCAACTCTTTAGTGTGTATTTTCTATGTATGTGGGATGTGTGTATGTGGACTGCTCAATGTGTTCTAGGTGCTCTATGCATGTAGTTGATCACGGGGCAGTGTGTCCATGGGTTGTGCTAGTGTGTTTAAGGGAGAGTTAGTAAGCAGTGTGATTTAGTGTATAATAACATGTTTGTGTGTGTTTTTCAGGGTGTTTAGTGTGTGTTTGGGTATGTGCAGTGTGTGTTTTGACAAAGCGTGTGCATGGGTTACGAGTGTGTATAATAATTGAGATAATGTGTGTGATGGTGTGTTTTAAATCTGTTAGAGTGTGTAATTTAGGCAGTGTAATGGATTGAGAATGTTTTGGTGTAGGTTTGGTTGGGTATCAGAGTACATACGTGAGGGGTGTGAGTGTCTGTGTGCGGCAGTGAAGAGGTTGAAGAAGATGTGTGTATGTTTCAATTTAAATAGTGACTGTTTTTGTCACTAAAAATATGAAATTATTTATGCAGTTTTTAATCAGAATTTTTATAAATATTTAAAACTAAAATTAGACAAAGTTTAAAATAGTAACCCCTAATATTTTTACAAGACCTACGCTTATTTTGGTATCTTTTTATGATAAATTTTAATCATTTTGGAAATCATTGAGTTTTTCAAATCGTTTGACGTATTTCAGAAATCATCGTCAGTTGGACCCCTTTTGAGTCGTTTGGTAATTCCTTTTTACAGTCCTTGTACGATCTTACTGTGCTCTCAAAAGCTCACCCTTCATTTGACTCCCTTCTGCAGGTGATGAACATTTGTTGCATGTCCAAGAATGGGTTAAGAGTCTGTGTGAGATTCTGATGAGCCCACAACTACTGGGTAATATGACCCATGTGCGGGCCTGTACTGTCGATTCATTCTATCAGGACTCCAGTTATTGAGAACCTAGGTTTTAATAGTTAAGTTTGAGCAGTTATTGTAATCTTGTATTTTAAGGAATTTGAATTGGGGTTGGATTAGATGCTTTAAAGTATGTGGTAGGGAACATGATCTGACAGGTTTGATGTGATCCGGTAGTTACCGACCCGGGAGTTCGGGATGGTAGAGCTCAAGATTTTTGGGAGGCATTACAGTGATAGTAGGGGTCGGGGCTTCTGTTACGTAGGGGGGGGGGGGGAGGTTGAGCTATAGTCACTGGGGCTATATGTTTAAGGGTGTTAGAAGAGAGTTTACTTCGGTTCTTTTGGGCTTGGGAGTTTTACTGAGGAAAATTTTTTGACCGCTACTCGAGTTGAATGAATTTTCTTCCTACGCTCCATACAATGACAACAAATGGTAGTTAAATACTTCTAGTGACTTTTACTTAGTGATACTAAAAGAATGCTGCAAAAAACTGTCAATGAAAGTATTAGCAGAAAAGTCATTAAAATCATTTAACGACAATTAATTGTTACCAGACATACTCTTAAATTAATTTAGGCTCGTCCTTTTTTGTTAGGTTTGGAGTTGCGGGGATGGTTCATTTCAAGTGCAACTGTGGTTGGGCTTGAGATAGACTGATTAGTTCAAGGAACTGGTTCGTCTCAATGACCGAAAGATGTTAACGTGTCGACCCGACACACTGATTTAGAAAAACCCAGATCTTTTAAAGCAGTATCCGGTGGCCATTCATCTATGTGAATGTGGTTTCCCATCGCAGACCACTGTCTTGCAGATAGAAGCTTGTTATTTGGCCAGTGCTATTTCTCGATCTGAAATATCAATAGCTTTTAGTGGTTTCCAGGCTTATTGCAGCATTGTTTTGACAGTTGATTTCTCTGTGTATTATCACTTTTTAAATTTTTGTTGCTACCTTACTGATTATAGGAAGATAGTTATAACCCTTCGTATAGGAACAAGATAGTGGTTACTTAACATAGTTACTGACATTTTGATTAATATTTTCAGCGACAATCCTTAATAACATTTTCTTGGAATTACAAAATATAAGCCACTTAAGCGATCACTACATCGAAAGTTCCCTAGATAATGACTTAGCGGCATCTCCTATTATAGCCAAAGTGCTGGTTGTAATACGTTTTCAATACATTTTCCCGTTGTACTAACCGCCACCACCCCCATCACCAGCCCGTGACCGGCCACCATCCTAGAAGTTACCATTGAGTCTTCATGAAATTTGACGATTATGAATACCCATCCTGAGTTCTTTTTTGGCATGAAAAAACAATGTGACATTTTTTTTTTATCAATACGACAAGTTGAACTCGATTGACAATCGATTTAGATTTTTTTTTATCAAAGTTTACCGAGAGATTAATATCCTCACAAAAAAGTGTGATATTTATAAAGGCAAAAACTAACGGCATTATATGTTTCCGCTAATATTCTCATATAGATTTTTTTTTCCTTTCCTTTTTCTCTTTTTCCTTTGGGTTGGTCTCCCATAGAAAGTTGATCCAAATCAACTTGGTCATTTGGGTATTATCAAGAAGCTGAATTCATATGATTGTAACATGGCCGAATCAGAAAGTCACTGCAACCTGTTATAGATTGTCAGTTTATTCCTGTGAATTAAAGTTGGTTGGATGCCCTTTTTTTTTCCCTTCTTTATAAAAGATTTCATGAACTATAACAAGCCTACAAAAAGAGAAAAAAAGAAACTAATCATGGGATTCACCCCACATTTGCAAAAGATACTTCTCACATTTGCTACAGCTACCATTAACATAAAAATCAGAGCTTGCCCTCTTGGTCTTGGACCTTTGTGACACACTTGGGCCACCATGTTTAAGGTTGTGCCTATACTCAACTGCCACTTGTTCAAAGACTTCGACATCGAACATGTTCAGTTTTAGCTTGGGATTCATGAGGTCCCTCACATATGCAAAAGCCAGTTGGTCCCTTGGGTTAAATGCTTCCAACTCATTGAACAAGAGGCAGGAGAAAAGGTTGGTAGCCACCCCATGCTTCCTCAAGATCAGAGCACTGTCTGGTACATCTGCAGAACACACATACAGTACTCATCTTAGAAGTAGCCGCATGCTAAAGGGTACAAGAAATAAGGAACAGTATTGCATAGATAAGCAAATCATCATCCCAAACTTGCATTGCAAAAAGTTTTCCAATTGCAAATGATGTGACAAACGCAGCGCGAAGCATTTTCAAGATCAAGTCATCTCTCGTCATTCCGAGAAATTTGCAAAAACACGTCGGTTGAGATTCATTTGAGTAGTACCCTTAATTTCGGGACTACTTTCATCTATCAAATAGGTGCGCTGGTGTGCCCTCCAACGCTAAACGATTAATTAAACTAGTTAAACAAAGACTAGCTCGACCGTCACTCCGTAATAAGTGGATTAGTTATTAAGGTTTCACACTTTCTAAGAGTGAACTCCTTTAAATTTATCAGGGACTCGAAACCCGATTTCTATTTCTTTGGCAATTTCGCAAACCTTAGATTGTAGTGACACTTACATCGCTGCCAATTGCGATGAAACAGCATCATGTTCAACCTATCAAAATGTTTTCATTAAAACTTTACGTGCTTTCGACAACAAACTCTAACATTAATTCGTGATAATGTAATGCTCCATATATATTTACAAGGAAAAGGTAACATGCATGGAGTAATCTTCAAGACTAATCTAGAGTCTTCACTCGTACTCAAGTAGTGATTAGGCTTCTAAATCACATTCATGGGATTTGGGGGCCTACCATTAAGCAGAACTTGAAGTGAAGAGATCATGAGCGAAATCTCCTACAGCACATCACAATGATTTGATCACAGTAATCATTTCAGGTAGCTTTAACCTAAGACACCACCAAGCTTGGCATTTACTGCATGTAGAATTAAATGCTGTAAGCATCTACATGGAAAAGAAAATGTATCAAGAATGTAATAATGCAAAGGCTGGATTGTAGATGTGTGTCAAAAACAATATCCATGTCCTCTTCTCTTTTCTAAATTTTAGACCTCCTAAAAAATAGTGTGTATGCTAATGCAACACGCGCTAATCGGATATGAGAGATGTTTGCACTTCAACAATACTTTGGCTGTTTTTCGCTTTTGAATTTAGTTCATCTCCAAGGTTAAGACATGATATCATGAGATGTTCTAGAGTGGGTTTGCGTAACATGTTTACGTAAGAGTGAACACATCGATTAGTGTTACCTACGTCCTTCTCAGAATATTTTCTTCTCCCTAGCAACATCATCTACTCAATTGAGAAAGAAAGGTAGAAATATTTTCTAAGGAAATCAAAGAAGAACCGAAGGCATTGAAGCAAAAAAAATCACTAGGAGTACCTGAAGGGTAAGGAAGCTTCTTTGGTGACCATGGCATCAACCCATTGTCGCAGTACGTCTCCATTTGTGTCTTCAATGAATCAACATCCCCCCATTTCTTCCACCTTGCGGTTGCCATTGCTTCTTCCATGGTATGAACATAAAGAGGATGCCTAGAAATAGCAATATCCGCGTCTTCCACGATAACAAGCGAATGAATCAACAGTAACGGATCAACCACTAGCTGCATCTTCGCGTCGATCCAAATGCTGTATGTTGAGTTTGGAAACAGCCTATGAACTAAAAATTTCGGTATCACCGCATTCATTGCTGCATTTTCGTACAAATTTTCACTAGATACCTTTATAATCCTCCACGCGCCAACCTTATATTCGTTGGATTTTCTTGAAATTATATTGTGATAGTCAAGTCCTTTTAGAGTGGCTTCATCTATGAACATGAAGAAACACGCATGATCTAGGGTTTTTGATCCAAGCCCTCTCGGTTGCCGGATTTTGTCATGATCGTTGAATATAGCGGAGACTACAACCACTCCGTTGCACTTTTCCATCGCGATTCGATCTGCAAAATCCCAAAAAATCATCATGAGAAATGCGTTCAATAAATTGAGCGTGATAGATTTTGATGTTTCTAACTTTGTACGGAAGTTTATTCATCCATTAGACAATGCCAAAACAGATACTAACAACGAGGAGAAACTAGCAGAAAAAGGAAACGCTTGAAAGTATCCAACCCTTAACTAACCAGAATTACTGATTGGAAAATCTTTAAAGAAACCACATGGGATTTCGAGTTCATCATCTTGATGATCGAAATAGGAGATTCTCTCCTGGGTACTAAAATTCCCACCAAAACTATCAGCATTCCCCTGTTTGTACTTCAAAACCGATGAACCCAATGACGACGAATTCCGGTTAAATTCCTGGATTTCCTTCAAAACCATCCAATAATCTGTAAAAACAACAAAAACCCATTAATCTAAATCCATAATTACGGTAGGTGGGGTGGTAAATTTTGACTAGGGAGTTTGGGTAGGAACCTGAGAAGAAAACAGGGGAAGTGCAAGAAGAGCGAAGGGTGGGGATGGCGTACTTGTGTTCCCCATAGGCAGGAGGGTAATTGAAGAGAGGAGATTGGATGGGATCGAAGGGGGAGGATCGGAAGAGGCACTTGGTGGAGGAGAGGGAGGAATAGAGAGCCAGGAACAGAGAGGTGAAAAGGTAGAGGAGAGACAAACAGAGGAGCTTTGATTGGAAGAGTGGTGGTGTTGTGGCCGTTGCCTTCATCATTCCCATAAAAGATTTCCACTCCCCCAATCAATTTTCCTCCCCTTCATTTTAATCCCTCATTTCTCTTCTTGAATAGAATAATTTGTTACTTGAAATGATGGAGAATAGGAGTATCTTTTTCCCATTTTCTACCTCCAATTTAAGTTTTTGGTTTGTCTCCGATTGTGACATGTTTTATATTCATTGCACTTGTCTCCCCTTGGTATTAATTGAAAAGAAAAACAAAACTTGGCTACAATCCCTCGTATAACTACCAATAATAGTCGTTAAACATGCTTAGTGATTTTTAATCAGTGATTCTTGTTAAGAATTATCTACAAAAAATCTCTAGCTATTTTTACTGAGCATTACCGGTTAGTTTACGAGAAAATTGTAGGCTATTTTTAATTATAGAATGTGGATTTTGTCTCTTTGATTGTGACATATATTTACTTTTTATCACGTCTCCAATTGCTACTAATATGTGGTTATGGCATGTGCGGAAAACAACATATATGGTCTTGTAATGGTTGTATTTTCTTTCTCTTGGTTATATTCAAGTCACCTTGGGCATCAAAAGAGATTAAGTTTCCTCTTCAGGTGATCATAATAGTGCACTCCACACATCAACTTTGTGCATTCTAAAACTAAAGTTTTCTGGGTGCTGACTTCAAAATTTGAACCCAGAAGATCAAGAACAAACGTTCTTGACTACCAGACTAATCCCTTAGAGTAGAATACGGGCATGCTCATTAGATGCTGAGAAGATTCCTCATTTTCTATTTCTTTTCCCTTGATGTACATTTTGTTCATTTAGTTTTTGTTTTTCTTAGTCAAGCCAAGGGTACAACATGGCCAAGTTACGGATTGGCCACAAGTTACAGATTGACCATAAGGCTGGGTTTTTATTTCTAAGCTTTTGTTAACAATGCAATTCTCTTGTTAGACCAATAAGAAATTGTGAAAAAGATTAAATCTGAAGGGGAGGTCTCTGTCCATTTCTTTGGCAAACTTCAAAACTGGTATGTGAAAATTTTCTGATTTTAAGAACATTAGGATCGGTATTCTTAAGGGTTGAACAGTTCCACATATAAGTTTATAGCACAAAGAGTATAATTTCTAGACATGCTTTAGAAAAGAAGGGGTGTGGACAATTCGATGTTCACCAAAACGCGGAAGGTACCACAAAGTTGTTCAGAGAATGGGAACCGAATTTGTAAATGCTGATCAAGAGAGTTACAAAGTTTAAAAACATATGGAATACCCGGCGCTCATGATTTTTGTACACACTAATAAGGATCACGTGCTTTGCACGTTATATAATTATTTGAAATTAAAATATTATAAATTTTGATAAAAAAAATATAATTAAATTAGTTAACACGACCATTATAATTAAATTATTATAAGTAAATTAATTGTTAACTGATGATGAAAGACTTGAAGTATGAAAAGTTTATTACAAAAACATGATCTTACTTTCAAACCCGAATTGTTAATGTCAATTATCACCAATATTTGTAGCATATTTATTCTTTTGTCACACCAAGTTCCCGCTAAAGAGAATCTTAATTGTTTCATATTATATCTTATTATTCAATATACGCTTATATTATAATCAGTTTCGAACATCTTTCATAAATATTTAACTCTCACGAAACACTATAAGTTGTAGTTATAAAAGTGAAAAAAATATTTTAGAAATAATTAATGTCAATTGTATATATTGGAGTTATTCAATTTCTTCTAATATATTTCTTTGGCATGTATATAAGTCTAGGAAGTGAAACTGAGAATAATTTTGAATTATAACTAAGTAATATCAACAAGAGTTCAAAACTTAACCCAAATGAGATTTTCGAAAGTAAAATTTCTAAAGGGAAGGAGTTATATGTATAAAAAAACTTTGTAAAACAAAATAAGTTGGGACCTTAAATGTTGCATCTTTAAAATCCATAATTAAATGAACTCAAGAGAGCAGAACACATATGAAGACTCAATTGTTTAGGTAACAAATCTAGTAGCTTTAACTTTCAAGAATCTTTCTAAAGTTTTCTATCGTTCACTTTTAAAGTTTTAATTACTTTTCCTATAAGTACATATCTTGGTAAAAAAAGTACATTGAAATAATCTATTACCAAGATATATATCTTGGTAAAAAAGTACATTGAAATAATTAAGTACATATTATATATCTTTCTAAAGTACATATTATATTTCTAAAGTACATATCTACTACTTTTCCTATATGTAATTATATATATATATATATATATATATATATATATATATATATCTTGGTAAAAAAGTACATTGAAATAATCTATTACCATTATTATAATTACACCATATTAAGTAAATAGTTGTTAACTGATCTTGGTAAAAAAGTACATTGAAATAATTAAGTACATATTATATATCTTTCTAAAGTACATATTATATATCTTTCTAAAACACATATCTATTACTTTTCCTATATGTAATTATATATATATATATATATATATATATATATATATATATATCTTGGTACATTGAAATAATCTATTACCATTATTATAATTACACCATATTAAGTAAATAGTTGTTAACTGTTAACCCAAAACTCGAAGTATGGAAAGTTTTTTGCACTAAATATGGTCTTACTTTCAAACTTGAATTGTTAAGAAAATCCTGAATGTTACATATTACATCCTTATCTATGATACACAGATATTGTAGTGAGTTTCAAGCTCTTCCACATTATTTAATTCTCATGAAACACTGCATACTTGACATTAGAATAATAAGAGTAAAGAAAATGTTTGAGAGACAATTGATGTCAAGTATATATATTATATTGTCCAATTTATTGTAATATATTTCTATTGCATGTATATAAATCTAAGAAGTAAAATTGAGAAAAAGTTTGGATTGTAACTAATTGATATTAACGAAAGTTTAAAAATTAACTCAAAAAAGATTGTCCGAAATAAAGTGTTTAATGGAAAGAAGTTATGATTGATAAATTATATAATAAAGTTTGTGAAATGAAAGGAATTAAAAGCTTAAATGTTTTATTTTCAAAAACAGTAATCAAAATGAACTCAAGGGATCTTGCGGGTGACATATAAAAATTCAATTGCTTAGCAATAGATCTAGAAATTTTAACTTTCAAAATCTTTTTAAAGTTTTTCTATCATCTACTTTTAGAATTTTAGCCATTTTTCCTTGCAAGCATCACCATTAAAATTCAAAAAAAAAAATCACTTAGGACTCTCAGTATCATTTATATCCATCTCGTTTCGTTCTACCTAGTGATGGCGATTTCTTGTAGGGATGATTATTGGGGGTCAAAATAACCCCTGCATTTTATTTTCTTTTGTTAATGATCTAGTCTATTATAAGTTTTATGTATTTGTTATTTGAAGATTAAAATAGAGAGCAAGTCCTTTTAACTTTTAAGGATCTTTCTAAAATTTTTCTATCATCCACTTTTAGAATTTTAGTCATTTTTCTTTACAGGCGTTACCATTAAAATTTAAAATACCATCACATAGGACTCTCAGTATTATTTATTATACATCTCGTTTTGCTCTGTTTAGTGTTAGCGATTTCTTGTAGAGATGATTATTGAGAGTCAAAGTAGCCCCTGCATTTTATTTTCTTTTATTGATGATCTAGTTTATTATAAGTCTCATGTATATGTTATTTGATGATTAAAATACCGAGCAACTCCTTTTCAAAAATTTATATCTTAAGTTTTAAATTTCGATTACAATTTGTCTAAAACTATGTTTAACTGTAATGATACTTTCATTTTTCTACATTTCAGTAAAAAAGAAGAAAAATCTATAGTGTATTCTAAGGCCCTGTTTGACACAGTTTTTTTTTTTTCAGTTTTGGAAACTGAAAAAAAAAAGTTGCGTTTGGTAACCATTTTCCTTTTTTTTTCTTCAGTTTAAAAGCCCAGTTTTTAAATCAAGACTGTTTTTAAAAACTTCAAAAACTGGTATTTTTTTTTCAGTGTTGGTTTTTTTTAGACCACCACCCTCCCATCGCCGTCAGCCACCGCCAGCGACTGCCGGCGGCGATGGCCACCACCACCGTCGGTCACCGCCACCACAAACCACCACAAAAAAAAACTGGGTTATCAAACACCAAAAAAAAAAACTCAACAAAAAAAAATCGGGTTATCAAACACCCACTTGTTTTTGTAAAAAAAATATATTAAATTGCTCTTTAAATTTTTATTTTTTTTTGAAAACTGAAAACCAAAAAAAGGTTTTGTCAAACGAAGCCTAAACTTTTTATCCGAATTGATAATGGAGCTTAGTCAATTAAGTCAAAATTAAGCATAAATTTGTCAAAAACATAAAGGAATTACGTAATATGAGAATGACATTGAAGCATAAAAAGGGGATAATATCACTTTATCTTTTGAGGTTAGGGTATACCTATGGTCGACCCCATCAACTTTCAAAAATAATATCTCATACCAGAATTTTAAAGATTTTTACACGTAGACCATTATGTTGGTATTTAATACACTTTGTGCTATGCTATGTTGTATTTTTAAAATGATAGTACAAGCATTTTCTAACATTGATTCTTTAACTGCATATAAATATTGTATAGGCATATTGTCCACATACCCCATCTTCCATTTCTCTTTTTTCACTCTGCTGACACTGACTGTCACAAAACCTTACCAATGCTGAAACTGCCCAACGTTGCTCCAAACTCTACCGTCTCCAAACCCCCTCCTTTTCACATTCCCATACCCCCATAACCCATTTCCTAAAGAACCCATCACTTTTTCCGTCCCCAGGAGCGGTGGCAAAAAGTGTGCATGCGCGTGGGGATGATTCGATTACACACACACACACACACACATAGAGAGAGAGAGAGAGAGAGAGAGAGAAAGCTTGAACGCATGGGTTTGATTATGGCGAATTAAATCAGTGAGTGTGCGTGAACTCACCCAATGTGTCTGTGCAAGTGCGCGGGGTACGAGAGGGGGGTGGAGGGGTTTGAATCAAATCAGTGAGTGTTTGAGTGCGTGGGTATAGGTGAATTGTATCAGTGTGTGTGTGTGTGTGTGTGTGTGTGTGTGTGGATTAAATTAGTGTGTGCATAGATTAGTGGTAGTAGTGTTAGTTATGGGGTGCCGATGGATGTGGTTGGTGGTTTTGGGTTAGTACTGTGGTTGTGCTTAGTGGTTGGTGATGTCACCGTGATTGTGCTTGGTGGTTGGCAGTGGTTGGTGGTGGGGTTGGACTTGAAGAGAGAAGACCAAAAGGGGATTGGGGGTGTTTTGTAACTCCTGTTAAAATTTAAAAAAAAAGGAAGAAAAGGAAGATAAAGGTGCGATATGGAGGGGAAATTTCGACACAAAACAAAGCGATAAATTCATCTATTTATAAAAAAGATTAACGTCGTCTCTACATTGTCCAGTCAGTGGATCAATTTGATATTTTCCATAATTGACGGACATCCCTAAAAAACTGTGGATCTTTTTCTCTTTAAAAGAGAACCACTAGCCACAAGATAGCATGGACACAAACACTCTAACATCGACTCTGATCGGGATACCGGACATCAAAAATTTTGAAATACAAGATTTTGGACACTGCAGGACGCTGTTTATTTTTCAACATATATGTTTATTAATTTTCAAGAACATTCGACTTCTAAAATAACAAACACTATATTACTAACCACAAAACAAGTAACTCGAGTAAAAGCCACAATTAAAACCAACATAGTACACCACGTAGTACAGAACAAAGTACTCAATCTTACAAAGTGATGCAAATGTAAAAACGGAAACATAGAAATAAGTCAAATAACTTTTAGTTTATCCTTTGATCAAGGGCTTAATCTACATCAATTTATCCTCAGACGAGCTGATGTTTTGTCCTCAGTTTCCTTTCGTCTTTGAACCCTCTTGATTAGGCAGACCCAGGAGCAGCTACGTAGAAACAAAGAAAGGTTTGTCGATCTAACTTTAAGGTTTAACCGCAAATTTGATTTTTAAGAAAACCCTAATCTGTTTGAATGTCATCCACTAAGCCCTAAAATAAGTTTGAATATTGTTTTAGCCCTTTATGTGTCGAACTTCTTTAAGAGGTATTTGACACTTCCTTAGAAGTGTCCGACACGATGTTTAAAATTTGAAAGACAAAAATAAATAAATAAACACCTTTAAGAGGAGTTCGACATGGGTCTAGCAGAGTCGGGTTGTCAAACACGATAACCACGACCCACATAAGGTGTCTGGTGCTTCCTAGTCGACCACCAAACCCAACATTAACTCATAACCCGCCGCCTCCATGTTTAGCAACAAAAACAAAGTGCAAAACCACCTGCAACCAAATTCAAAGCCAACAACACTGTCACACTTGTGTCGCCCACCAAATCCAACACTGCAACACAATAACACACCCACACACAAATAATCAATCCCTTCTCATTGAAATCTCATACAAGGAACTTGAAATGTTGGATCCCACCATGAATGTGATTTGTTTTTTTTTTTTTATGTGAAGAACTGTGAGTTGTTTCCTTACCATGGTTGCTAATTGTTTTATGTTGACTTTCATGTAGCCTTCGGCTGATTCGTTTGATGCAACAATCATTTGATGGGTATGTGACCCCTTTGCTATAGGACTTCATGGTCCATCTGCCTCCCCCCAACAACCCCCCCTCCCCCCAAAACCTATCCTACACATCCCAGGGTTAATGGATTTTCATCACTGCTATTTGGTCCATCTCCAGCCAGATCTAGCCATAAATTTAATATATTTAAAGTGGAAGGGCTGTGGTATAGTGGTGGCGTCAACGTCGGAAAGATCAAATACGGCGGAAGGTGGCCAAAAAAGGGTGGTCAGATGCTGAAGATGGTGAGTTGTTGGTATTTGTGACGACGTCTTTGGAAGTAGTGGTGGTTATGCTTGGGCCATGGTTTTAAATCGCATCATCAGGATACATAACGGATGCAATCATGATGTAAAGGTATCGACAATATTTGGTGTTACCTAACTGGAACGGCTATCCCAACTGTTAATATTTTTAGACTTCGGCCGACCACTAAAAACTATATATATATATGGGAGCTGATCCGTTGATAGTGTTAGCAAAATAGAAAAAGTTTCCAACGCGATCTGGCCTCTACGGCCGATCTGTGGACGGCCCAGATCTTTTTTTTGCGTTGTTTTCAAGTTCGTCCGCCAAATAATGTAGCGGACGATTTTTTGATAAAAATACCCTCAAGCTGTACAGTACAGTGCTCGTCCGCTACATTATGTAGCAGACAAATAACGTATTCTAACTTTTCTCTTTCTCTCTCTCTTTTCTCTGAACACTTTTTTGTTTTCTCTCTCTCTCTCTCTCATCCTTATCTGTAGTTAGGTGATGCCAACATGCTCGGAGCAGTCATCTGTGAGACCCACGAGGCTGGTATGAGGGAATAATCCCTAGCCAATTTGTAATTCAGTTGGATACTTTCAGGAATTTTGATCTTCATGGGATGTATCTGCTTAAATTTCTCACGAAAATTTCCACAAAGTATGAGCAGCTTTACAGTAAAGGTGCTGATGTCCCTGTGGCCATTACTGGCTTCAATCAAGTTCACAACTGATGTAGTGGGTAGTTAACTGATGTGATTATTCTGAGAACTTGAGAACATATATGCATGTATGGATTAAGCTATCTTTCTATATTACGCCTGAGTTGTTACGAATTAGAGAGAAGAGGATGAGAGAGAAAATAATAGATCACATATTTTTGGAGTAGTACAGTATAGTGCTCGTCTGCTACATTATGTAGCGGACGAGTAAGGGGCAGCACTTTTACAATACAGTCTTTCTCTTTCTCTCTCCTTTCTCTTTCAAAATTCAAGTTAATCTCTCATAAAACAATAGTGTAGAATGTTGTAACTGTGTCTGTAGAAGATAAGGTATGTTTTCTATCCTTCTGGAGAGCTTTACATGCAAGATCCGCCCTTAGTATGAACTAAAAATGTCCCACTCGTTATCAATTATGTCTAATATACATTCCTAGCTGAAGGCGCCTGCAATATCCAATAAACTGCCACCAGCCCTCCCTGCAAATTAGTTCCACTTTTCTAGTACTCTAAAAACGGGGAGTAGAACCACTTTGCAGAAAAAGAAGATATCTGCATATGCTCAAAAAGTCAAAACTGATTCCAATGGCCACTCCGGTTGGGCTTGAGATGGCAAACGCAAAAGCATAGGGTACGCAAGACAAGAGAGGGCGGTCTGGATAATCCTGAGAAGAACCATTTCCATTGCTATGGCCGCATATCTTGTGCAGGGAAAGAGAGAGGGAGAAGAGAGGAAGAGGATGAGAGAGAAAACAAAAAGTGGTGAGAGAAAAATAGAGAGAAAGAGAAAAGTCATAATACATTAATGAGAGAAGGTAGAGAGAAAGAGAAGACGACCTTATTTGTCCGCTACATAATGTAGCGGACGAGCACTGTACTGTACAGCTTGAGGGTATTTTTGTCAAAAAATCGTCCGCTACATTATGTAGCGGACGAACTTGAAAAAAACACAAAAAAAAATATCTGGGCCGTCCACAGATCGTGCGTGGACGGCCAGATTGCGTTGGCAACTTCTCCTATTTTGCTAGCGATATTAACAGATCAGCTCCCTATATATATATATATATATATATATATATAAGAGCCGATTTACATCTACCAGTGGAGAAATAGTTATTTCTCCACCATAAGTCTGGTCGTTCACGTGTACTCATGGATAGACCAGATCTGACCTTTTTTTTTTTTTCAAAAAGTGGTAACTGCTGGTCTTTAAAGCGGTTACAATATTCCCAAAAATACCCCTTGCAGGCAACAAAATCCCTAACCGCTACAAAGACCAGCGGTTAGGGGCCCACCAATATCCCCCAACCCTACACTTTGTAGCACTAAATGGCCCACAGCAAACCCACCAAACCGCCGCAAAGAGTAACGGTTGGTGGGGCCCTAACCGCTACTCTTTGTGGTAGTTGGGGGCTTTTCTTCTGCGCAATCTCTCTCTCACTTTCTTTATAACATATGATAACTTTCTCTCCAACATCTTTCAGATCCCCTTTTCACTCTCAATCTCTCTCTCTCTATCTCTCATACCAATTCTCTTCCAAATCACACCTCCATAATCTCCACCATAACACAAACAAAAAAATCCTACGCTAGAAGATCTGTGGATAGTCGTTAGAAGATTAGTGGAATTTTTTAAATATATCAAGTTTAAAGCAAGTAAGTATTTTGAGTTTTCTTATAAATCAATGTTAATTTCATAAATTAAAACTTCTTTATCTTTCAATTGGCCTTTATTTTATGCTTAATTTGTCTTCTTACTATAAACTCAAATTAGGATTTTTTAGAAATTGAAATTAGGGATTGGATTGAAATGGTTATGCTATGTGTGGATTGGAATTAGGAATTGAATTAGTTTTGAAATTATGGTTTTGCTTAAGATTTGAAATTAGGATTTTTTTTAGGTTTTCAAAATTGTGGGTTTTTTAGGGCTTCAAAATTGGTGTTTTTTAGAGTTTCGAAATTGGGGTTTTTTAGGGGTTTTTTCAAATTTGGGATTTTCTAGGGCTTCAAAATTGGGGGTTTATAGGCCTTCAAAATTGGGATTTTTTAGGGCTTCAAAATTGAGGATTTTTTAGGACTTCAAAATTGGGGGTTTATAGGCCTTCAAAATTGGAGTTTTTAGGGCTTCAAAATTGGAATTTTTCAGGGCTTCAAAATTGAAATTTTTTAGAGCTTCAAAATTAAGGTTTTTAGGGCTCCAAAATTAGGGGTTGATTTTGGATTATGTGTTCTTGTTTTAGTTTTGGGATGTAAATAATATGCATGCCAAGTTGGTTTATGATTATATTTTTTTCTTAGAGATATGGATTTCAACCCCGGACCTTATGATTCATCAATCCTATACGATGACGATGACCACATCGCGAGGGACGTATTTGACGGTGTCGAAAGGGGTGTTTTGGAAACAATTCAAAACACAAGTCACCTCCAAGAATGGGTACTAAACGAGGAACAACGACAAATATTAAATAGTTAGAATTTCTCTTTGTTCACCGTCCTTCACCATTGGTCTCGGCATGGTGAATGCCTTATATCCGCTCTAGTTGAGCGATGGAGGAGCGAGACGAACACATTTCACTTTTGATTTGGTGAAATGATTATTACATTAGAGGAAGTCGGATTTATACTTGGACTCTCATGTCACGACAGACCCATTACTTTGTATAGGACGTCTGCAATGATATCTCAGCTGGCTAGGCAATATTTTCCGAGAATTCCAAAGAAAGCTCTTACAACAAACGACGTCAAACTTAAGTGGCTGAGATAGCAGTACGACGTGATACCTAATGCATACACTCCTCATGATTTGGCGATGAATACGAAGGCATTCTTACTGTATATTATTGGAGCTATATTACTTCCGATGCATTCAAAAAATATGGGTACATCTGAAGTATATATTGTTCTTGGATGACCTTTGGGGAGGTATACTCATATTCGTGAGGTTCAGCTGTACTTGCACAACTATATCGAGCACTGCATGAAACTACGAGAAAGGGTGCCAAGTCCATTGCCACTTGCCTGACTATATTACAAGTATCAGTATTTATATTCTTGGTTGATGTGTCAATATATTTGTGATTAATTACTAATTCCATATAACGTTTGCATTCACTGGTATGGTCTTACGAAAGGCTTCCCACGGGTCGTCCACAGCTGCGGGATAATTCTGATGAGACGTGGGCTTAGGGGCATACGCCCAATCGAAAAAGACAGGTAGACCCCACCACCGTCTAAAGTTCTATTCGGGAGAGCTAGAGATACTGGAGGCATCACAGGTGACGTGGCTGCCATACTACAAGACGATGCAATGGCTGGATTATTTTTGTTGGCAACTTCCAGTGTCGTATGTCCTTTCCGGTTTGGTTCCGGTGCCACTTATTCACTTCGAAGTATGTGAGTTTCAGATGCCTGATCGAGCTATGAAGCAAGATGGATGTCTACAAAGGATACCAAAACCCACTGTAGACATGCGGCCATATAGGAAAGGCGGAGGGCTGAACTTCGAGGTTCCTGATGCCTTGGATGTGTTGAGCGACGCGGTGCAACAGTGGATTACTTGGCAAGAAACGTATGATAGCCTTGTATTGCTGAAGAACAGGGGCATCAGTACTGAAAAGTACCTGAAATGGTTTCTCAGGGTGACGCACACGACGATGAATTGCCCTTCTCAGGCGAAGAAGACATCGTATGAGCCACATGAGATAATTGACCAGTTCTGGGCGTTGAACATTGTAAGTCATTTACTTTTGATTCAATTTTTATTTGCTCACCGTGTTGACCATACCTGAAATGATTAGCCATATTTTCCATGCATATTTTTTAGGTTGACCTGGTAGTGAGGTGTTCAAGCAGCTGGAAGGGTTTGACAGGTTTGTCGCGCATGCGCCTGACAGTGTCAAGAAGTCCATGGAGAGGTACAAGACTGAAGTTCATAACTTCAGTAATGTGTACTGGGATTACCAAGGGGAGCCATCTGTTCGCTACCCAGTTGACACGTACGGCTCTCAACCCCGAAGTCAGGTGACCTAAGCAACTTCCCAGGGGCGCCCAAGCATCCGATCAGGGGCGGAACCAGGAATTTTTTTCAGGGAGTGCAAAAATTATATCGAATTCACCAAAAAAAATTTATTCAAATAATATTAAAAACAAAGTGCACTTAAAAAATATACAAAAAGTATTATTAAGTTTCACGAGAGCCATTAGTACAACAGAAAAAAATACAAATTATACTCCAAGTGTTTACAAACGGAATTACTAAAAGGGCTGATAAGGGTGACATTTATATATGCTTTTACAATGCAATTAAGGGAAAGGTAAATTGGGGGGTACTGTGTCCAGTCCGGTGAAAACTGTTTGAATATGCTCTTTACACTTTTTTATTCTTGGAGCATTGTGTTATGCATTAAATGATTGATAATCTGATTATATTCTTTACCATATCAGATGAACTCTTACAAGATAACAATTAGAAGTTCATTTTTCTTTTTACCTAGTGGTATCTGTAACACCCCGATATTCTTAATGAAATTATAGAAAAAATAAATAAATAAAAATTTAGCAAGGAATAAATTTTTAGAGTCTGTATTTTTAAGTAGCGACCTTTAGCAACAAATCTTATTTAAACCGTAAGTTATAAATTTTGATGGCCGTTATAAGTGATATTGAATTACGTCTTTAGAGAGTAAATGATATTTTTGTGACCTCTAGATATAATTTTGGCGTGAGGTACAGTACGCAAATTATGATACTTGAAGAGGTGAATTGAAAATTTAAATTCTGTTGGGGATTAGTAGATAATAACTAGAGAAAGAAAATTAAATTAACCCTTTATTTTTGGAATAGATAACTCTAGAAAGGGAAAATAGGATACGAATTAGGAGTGAATCGTGCAATGGGATTAAAATCCCATTTTCGGTTACAAAGTCAAAGAGCAAAGAAATAGAAAGGAAGGAAAGGGACGTTCGGTTTCAGAAGGAGAATCAGAGAGAGAGAGAGAGAGTACATAGCAAGAGAAAGAAAGAGACGAGAAGAAATGTGTGTGTGTGTGTGTGTGTGTGTGTGCACGCCTGAGAAAGAAGAAAATAAACTCAGAGAAGGAAAGAGAGAGAAGGTTAACAGTGTCTGATTCCGGCGAGATTTTTCTCCAGTAAGTCTCTTATTTTCTCAAACTTATTCATTTGTTTTAGGGGAGCAAAAAGGGGGCTGGGTTTCGGGTGGATCAGTGTGTGTTTTAATGTGTATTTTGTGTAATAGCGCGAGGTTACTTGTGGGTTTTATGGCTGCCAAAGTATGTGAGTGAGGGGAATGTTTGTGTGTGAGTTAGTGCGTGAAACTTGGCATTTTGGGTGAGTGAAGGGCTGTTGTGTGAAGTGTGTGACGTGGATGTGTATGTGTAGGTGAAATGAGGGGCAAAGGATGTTGCACGGCTGCCATGAAGCGAGTTAAATTCTGGGCAAAGAAAATGGGTGTGTGAGTGTGTTATATGTTTGCTAGTGACGGGATGTACATTCTCTGGGTGTATTGAGAGTGTGTTATATGTTTGCATGTGCCGCGTGTGCGTGTGTGTGAGGGGAGGGAAGACTTTGTGAGCATTGTATTTCTGTGTGTGATTGTGGGTGAAATGGAATGGTCATGGAGAGAAAGAAAGCAAGGAGGGGCTGCCGTATGTAGGGTGTGATGTGGGTGTGCTGTGTATGTATAGGTGTATGAAATGGGTCTTGAATGAGGGAGCAAGAAGGGAGTGACATGGCTGCCATTAGAGAGCCGTATGGGCTGCCATGAAACTGTGTTTGCGGTGCCGTTATGTTTCGGACGAAGCCACTGCTGCACGGCTGTCCTAAGACAGGTTGATGTGTGGGTTAAGGTATGTTATTTGGGTTTGAAAATGGTGCTGAAAGGGAAGAAAATCCACTGCCATGCGAGCAGTGGGTTCAGCTGTGTGGAGGCGATTTTAATGTGGGTTTTTGTGTGTGTCGTGAGCTTGGATGGGTGTGTTTGTGTGTATGTAGTGTGTATGTGTGTGTGGAAAGGGAGGTGTAGTGTGACAGGTTAGTTAGTTAGTGTGTGTGTGTGTGTGTGTGTGTGTGTGTGTGTGTGTGTGTGTGTGTGTGTTATGAGAGTGTGTTATGCATGTGTATTGAGGGAGGAGGTAGGCTGCCATGGAGCAGGTTTAGTGAGTGTGAGCTTTTGTGTCTTTGAGGGGTAGAAGATGGATCAGTAACTATGTGTGAGAGTAAAGTGCATGTGTGTGATGTGTAGAAGATGGATCAGTAACTGGGTATGTGAGCGCAGGGAGACCCAAAGTAAATTGTGTGTAGTGAGTTTACTGTGAGCATTTGTGGCGTATGAGTATGGAGGGGTGGCTTGAAGTGTAGGGTTGTTTGAGTGCATTTGCGAAATAATGGGTATCAGTTTAGCGTTAAGCGAGATGCATGCAAATGATAGCGTACAGTGATTGTTAACATGTAAAATTTTACAGTATAATACACTAGGCTATATTAGGATTTGTGGCAAAATTTTATAATTTTCTGAGATGGTATGAATTTTTAGTATTTTCTGTAACTTGAGATTTGTAAAATTATTTTGAAGTCTTTAAACCCTAAAAATGTTTCGGGAAAAATTATAGCAATGTCTTTATGATATAAATAATACTCAGTTTGAATTTGATAATTTTTTGAGTTGATTTGCTATGAATTTCATATCGCATTGGTTTTAGCAACATGAAAATTTTAAAAATAGTTTATATGTCTTTTAAGTTCTGATTTCAATTTCCATAATTGTCAAACATATTTTAAGGTTATTAAAAGAATGAGGGGACTTATTTTGCAACTGGAAATAATTATGGCAATTATTGGGTTTTTATTGTATTTAAAGAAATTATTTTAATTCAAAAATATTTAAAAATTCAAAAAATTTCACATTTTGATTTTTGATAATGTTTTAAGCTATAAAAGTGTTTTAGTGTAAATTATTATAAATTTTAAAGTGTCGGTACACGTTAAGAAGTGTATAGAATTTTCAGTTAGGTTGGTCGTGTGCGAGAACAGTTTTGAGTACGCAATTTTGAAGAGAGTGAGTACGCAGTGAGTAGTTGATATTAGGGTTTGTAGTGTATTTGACATAAATTATGTTCTAACAAATAAATTGACAAACTAGGTTTATTCAAAAAAATATTGATCGAGGTTGGTAGCATCGCATAACTTGGACCGAAGTAAGGAACTCTATCCGAACCTTACTTCATCGTTCTGTTTTCAAATGTTTATTACGAAAGCTTTATGAACTACATTGATTCAAATTTATGTTTGATATAAAAGATGTTTTGAAATTGCCCATGAAATCCTAAATTGAGCCTTATAGCGATCGTTTGAAATTCTGTTTCATCTCATCTTGGAATTCATTATTCATTTGATATGTTTATTGATTGTTCATCGTAAAACATTTTCAATTGTATTTTTCTACTTCTCAATGTTGACATGAGTTAGTAACTTGGGAGCCATAAGGATGGTCTGTATTGTTGGCGTTATAAGAATGGTCTGTTGGATGGGTTTAACTAGTACCTAGATGGACCAGTCAGTGTACATATGCATATGTAAGTGTATCGAGCACTACCGGGGTGGCTTTGTTTTTGTACTGCTCATGTTTAACATTTCCTGTTTATGTTTATTGCACTTTAAGTGTTTGAAAAAAATGGTTATCGATTTAAGGGAAATGAGTTGATACTCTCCTCCCTATGTTTACATTGAAATGCTGTGGTTTTCTTTGAAAACTCTTTTAAAATTATCATTTGATTGTATATAAAAAGATTGTTTGATTCGCTCTGTTTCTTCGCTTTCAAAATTTTCTATTGGTTTAAATGTCAAATCGTCCGTATCGTTTTCTTATTTTTAAATCTTTGTGCTACCTTACTGGGCTCTCAAAAGCTCACTCCCTTTGACTTCCTTTCCGCAGGTGATAGCCATCAGTAGGTTACCTGAATATGGATTAAAGCCGAGCGAGCGAAAGCGAAGGAATTAGATTTTGGTATTGATCATTAGAACCCCTGTGTGGGTAATGAGTATTATTTAAAAAATTTCTAGACTTAGTTTGATGTATCATTTATGAAATCCTACTGAGAGTATTGTTTGATTAAATGTTTAGCTACTCTGATGGTGACTATCCATTTGGTTATGGGGTTATAGTTGTCTTAGTGTCATCGATCGATTGTCTAACGTTCCGGAAAATTCTGGGATGTTACAGTATCTCAAATCTTTCTTTGCAAATAGAATTCACATGACATACACCCAATCGCCCATACCCGCCATACGCCCATACATGATTGATGACACATCACACATTAAAGTCTAAAGACCCACCTCTTGTAGTCTTGTTTGAGTTGTTTCAGTTGCTTGAACTGAACATGTAAGACTCACACACAGCCCACAGGCCACAGCAGCAGCAGCCGCAGCAGCCTCATCAGTCGTGAGTGGCGCTAGTGAGTCATCAGACTTCGGAGTTCAGAATAACAGATCTCAAGTGGAAGGGCCAGATCTCGTCGCTACCATCGCGGTCTCGGTTCGTCGCCTAATCTGGTGCGTCAGAGAGACGGTCGGTTGCCTGATCTGGTGCATCCCCGGTAGATCTTGATCTGGTCGGAGTAACCTCGTGCCCTCATCAGTCGTCACAGCATACCGGCTGCGTGAGCTCAGTCACCGGTGGTCGTCAATTAGTTACTCACGGTCGGTCGGTGAGAGAGAGAGAGAAAGAGAGAGAGTGCCGAGTGGGGAATGGGGTCGCCGTGCAATTCCAAAAAAAAAAAAAATTTCCCCAAAAGTCAGGGGGTGCTTCAGCCCCCTTGTCACAAAGCCCTTGTATCCGGTAGGATAAAGGAAAAGCAACGAAGCCACTGAGGCCGGCCAAGCGGGATTGGATCGACGAGAAATACTTCGGGCCTGAGCCAAAGGCTAGTAAAGACTTTCCTATTTCATACTACCTAGGTCACGAGGACATGAGAACGTTGACGCCTGAAACATATATTTTGAATTTTGTCATGGACGCTTATACAAATCTGCTCTGGTTTAGAGAGCTACACCCCTGCCGAACTTTGAAGCTCAACATGTATCCCTCTCATGTTATCCCTATTCGTGAACACCATGAAGGGTTTCACAGAATGGAGGAAAAAGCAAGGGAAGAGAAAGGGTGAGTGGATACCCTCAGCAAACGTGCTAGGCTTGTTGAACTCGAACAATCAATGTAATGCGTCTAAGGTGAACCTCATGATGATATTTGGTCATCATGCAAACCAATTCTTCCTATTATTTTTGTATCCTGCGAATAAAGTGGTCCACATATATGATAGCCAGAGGGAGGACGAACCTGGTTAGCAGCTGGCGCAGATGTACAAAACGTACATCAATGCAGTGGTTAGTCTAGAATTCAAAATTAATTTTACATTATATCATATTTGAAACGTGATTCTAGTACATGTCAAGATAATAGTAAGGAAGGCATCTAGTTTTACCCTTTTTCAGCTCCCAAGCTATTCTATATCTAAACATTAACGCATCCCTCCGAGACCATGACGTAGATTCGACACCTCCGCACAAGCTATGTAGTCCATGTATTTGAACACATAATTCCACAATCGTGACTGTTATATTGCTTTGGTCAGTCCTGTATCATCTCGACCGTCCAAGGATCGATTGTCGGATTTCTCGTGATCGCCTCTCCCAAATAATGTCTGCAAGCTAGTGGAATGATAGTAGTCTGCATCGAACAAAACTCATTTTCTCTCTCTCCTGACCCACTTTCTTACCCTTCTTTATTCGATTTCTATTTCTCTCCATATTTAATACTCTACTAACTCATAAGGCTGTAACTTGGGCGGGATGGACGGGCCTAAGGGTCAGACCATGCCCAACCTACTCTAAAAAGTTCATGACCGTGTCCAGCCGAGCCCATCTACGACCAAATAATATATATCCATGCCCAACTCATGAAAGTTTTGGGTAGGCACGGGCTGACATGGACTGCCCATGGGTTGTTCATGATTTCATATTTTATTTATATATACCTTAACGCATATCAGTTAGCACACAAGTCTACTTATTAATCATCAGTTTTTGTTTATTTAAATATAAGGATATAATTTACCATCAAAGTATACTAATCAGTCATCATAATAAAGAAAGAGTATAGTAAATTCTCAAAATAGATTTAGGTATAAGCATGAAAATAAAGTTTTAGGACAAAACAAAAGAAAAAGATAAGGGTTTTGAAACAATTTTACAAACTCTAGTCTTATAATAAGAAACAAGGAGAAGAAAAAAGTTTTCAAAGGTCTCCAAATAAATATGATTGTAAGATTTTAAAGACGAAAGAATAAAAATTACATATTTTATACATGTAAAATTTATATACGTGATTTATATATAATATAAAATTTCGACGAGTTGAATTTCGCATGGACTGGGCGGATTCCGAAAAACCTTTGCCCATGCCTAGCCCATATTTCTTACGGGCTCATAATTTGGTACCCGTGTCCACTGGGGTCACTATAATATTAAGTCCACGCCCATATTTATTCGCGCTGCTCAACCCAAGTTGCACCCTACTAGTAATTCATTTTCTCTCTTCTGGTTCACTTTCTTCCCCTCCTTTCTCTCTAAAAAGTAAAACGAGAAACACACAATATATGACCAAAATCTTTAATCTGCGTACAAAAAAAAAGGTATCGATTTACGTAGGACTAAGGGAGTAGGAAAAGATAAGTGAAAGTAGAAGTTTTCAAAAAAAAAAATTGGTTGAAGTCCATGCAGCGAGAGTAGAAAGTGATCAAATAAGCGATGACTTGACAACATTCTCTCAGTTTTGACTTTACAATATATGAGTCGCCATGACACACTCGATGCGTGGGCAAAAATAAAATTAATGATATAAAATCTTCATCATGTATAAATATTTAGGATAAATTACACACAGCACCCCTGAGGTTTGTCCTAAAATACACATTGACCCCCTATCTTTTTTAATTACACTAAACTGCACTTTTTTGTTTTTCATTCAAAGAAGTAATAGAAGTAAGAATATGACACTAATAACCCTGATAAACAAGTTAATTTACCCCTCCCTCCCTCCCTTCATCTCTCTCTCTCTCTCACAAAGCCAAGGCAAGCAGCGCCGATAGCGCGCCCCCGCCCCATCACGATCACCGCCATGGCAGCTCCTCCAAGAAACAATTGGTGCCATATTGATTGGGGATGGACTTGGTGTAGACGGTGTTTGTGTCAGATCTATCAGGCACAGGCTGATGCCACCTCCAACACTGCCGAACAGACTTGCTCCCTCTTCGAGCAGCAGCACGTCTCCCTCTCCTCCAAGTTTGCCGCGGCTCCAATCACAACACTCGTGGCTTGTCTCCTCGCTCGAACAGCGCCTCGCCAAGCTCGCCCAGCTTCAGGCCGACAAGCACCAAGGCCATCTCCAATTGATAATCCATGACAACGGTGTTTGTGTCAGATCCGATTGATTGCCGAAGATGTCCGAGGTGGACGAGGAGTCCAAGCAGGTGTCTTACACCATGGTTCGCGACGGTCCGGCGAGTGTCCCATCGTCTCCTCCTAGAGCATCCGGCAAAAAGAACACCCTCATGATTGTTGATCACTGGTGGAAATTGGGAGAGACCAATAAAGGAGAGATTAGGTCTTCTTCTTGATTCAGACGCCTCCTCTGCAACAATGTTCTTTGTCAGCAATTGACGCCATCAGCCCAATCGCCTTATCTGTATCTCTAGATCAGGGTGGGCATAGTTAGGAAAGTCTCAGAGAAGAGGCGAAGTGTCCGCCACCGATGTGCGTATGTGTGTGCTTGATGGGTAGTGTGGGTTTAGTGTAAGATGGTGTTTGGATTGGCAGTAGTTGCGGGTAGTGGTCGTCGGTGTGTATGAGAAATTAGGAGAATCTTCCTTTGGCGGTGGTGGTGAGGCATCGGCGGCAATGGCGGAGCATTGACGACAGTGGCTAAGCATTGCGTTATAAGGAAGAAGTAGAAGAAAAAGAGAACATTTTGGGAATATCATAATAATTGAAAGGTATCCTAACTTTTCTTTAACGGAATTGAGCTTTATGTAAGACAGTGACAAACCACATGGAGCGGAGAGTAATTAAAAAAATATAGGGGGTCCGTGTGTAGTTTAGGGCAAATCTCAGGGATCCCGTGTGTAATTTACCCAAATATTTATTATTTGGTAAAATAAATTTTACATTATAAAAACTAAAGTAGTTATTCACGATTTAAACTTTTGTTTTGTGAACTTTGAAGAAAAAATGATAGGATGTCACTTGTCACAATTCTAGATAGGTAATTATGTAACACTAAACTATGTTTTTTCTTTATATATAGTATAAATATAGATAGATAGATAGATAGATAGATATACATATATTAGACTCCTCGAAGATGTAACAATAAATACTTATATATTATGCTTGATTTATTTAAATTTTAGACTACTAACTTTATTTTTAACATACATCACGTATGTCACTGTAAATAACGATATATTTTTCAAAATTTAAAATTAATTTCAAGAAGATATAATTAAAATGCACCTAAAAACAAAATATGCTTCATCTTATAAAAATATTAATATATTTTAACCTTATTTTTAAACACGTGTGACACAATAACTAATTTGAATAACACATACAAATTTGATAGGGCTAATTACACCTATGTCCCTGAGGTTAAGGCATAATTACATGCAATGACAATAGTTTGGACAAATTGCACTTATGTCCGTTGACCAAATGAAATCTTAAAAACCCTAACGGTTTTAATGAAAAGACTTTATTGCCCTTGAGTTTGAAGGTTATTTTTTTAATGCCATTACTCAATTTATATTACTACATTTGTATTACTCCATTTATTGGGTTCATAAGAACAAATATGGAGTTCCAAAGTATTTCGAAGATTCTGGCAATGCCGACGGTAGGCTTTCCAGTGCCAGTTCACTGTCCCCGTCTAACAGAGGAGTTTCAATCGGCAGCTTAAGATGTCGTTGACCGTCAATCAGGTGCTCGCCCACCAGTTCCTCATCCTCGCGATCAAAATCTACTTCTTCGTCCTGATGGTCGGATGTTTGCTCCTCTTCTTCTGATTCCTCTTCCTCTTCTCCTTGTCCGTCGTCGTTTTGGACATTGTACTACTTTTCCTCTTCTTCTTCGTGGCCTTCGGAGTGCACCTCCTCCAATTCTTCGACTAATTCGTCTTCTGTTGAGGCTACGTTGATGGAGCGTTGGTAGTGTAGGTGTGGGTTCAGTCGTCGCCTGATAAGAGTTACGTTGGTGCATGGGGGAAGGGAGGAGGCTTGGGCTGTCCGGCGGCATAAGGTGAGGGAGTGGGCGACGAGATCAGATCTGGAGAAGAAAAACTCTAATTTGAAAATTAGGGTTTTGAAACCCTAATTTGAAGGTTTCAAAACCCTAATTTTTAAATCAGGGTTTCAAATCTTCGTAATTTTAGGATTTCAAAAGCTTAATTTGCAAATTAGTTACAAATTCAAATTTAAAAAAATTAAGGTTTAATTTAAAAATTATTTAGGATATACTGTACAAGGATAGTATTGTCATTTTTAAAACACGTAATGATGAAAAGTATATTTTTTAGACGGAACCAGCCGGATGGATACGGCTGATACATTTTAAAAGTATTTGATCACGGAACGTTACATTTTAAAACTTAGTGTCTTTAACTGTAATTACACCGTAATATTAAAGACATAGGTGTAATTAGCCCAATTTGTTATATACTCCAAATTTGAAAGTTTGGAGGGCAACATCTCGACACCTGATTATCAGGGATCCAATCCAAATCAATGAGATCAACCCTGCGGACACAATTGAATTAATCCGTGCAAGTAGGTTTTGCGGAGCTTAATCAAAGTTACAATTACGCATTTTCACAGCTTTGATCAGGCCATGTTCGACAAAAATCTTTGAATTGGACGAGATGTATGCTCGTTGATCGCTATTGATTCAGGAACTTCATCAGGCTGTCAAGTCGAGACTGAACGCCCGAGGAAGTAAGTGTGTGTTTGCTGGTATCTGTCATATCATGGAAACACTTGTACTCGATGACTTGCACTGATCGGAGCCTTCTTCTCTACCTGTATATCATATACATTGTGTTTTTTTTATGCATTTGTTCGACTCTATCGAACTTCTGCCAGTACTTCTGGAGTCTGCTAGTTTGTGCTTTTTTGTATCATTCACACCTTTAGCATTGCTGAATCTCTCTCTGCATGTGCGCGCGCGCGAATGTTTGTGCTCGCACGTCTGTGTACGGCTTTGGTATCTAAAAAGAGGTCGTGTTACTTTGCAGAAGTTCCAGGGAACTCAGGGCTTGTGGCACTCATACTAAAGCTTCAATTAAAGATGAAATTGGAAAAAAGTCGATATTGAAAATTAATTTGTACACATAATTGATTCTCATTTGAAGCTTTTGGGGAGGATACTGTATCGCTCACTATGTTACAATGGATGGGAGGATCAAGGCGGAAGGTGACAGCTGTAAGTTTGCTATAGATTCACTTTTTACATCGTCACACCAATTGCATTTACTGTTTCTGTTCCTCTCAGCTGTGAGAATTTCTTTGTTTAAGTAGTTAACAATTGGAATTAAGATGCTATATAGAGTAGGCACTCGTCTATGCATTACATGACCAGATTGAACTAAATCTTCTTTGGACTTTTTCGTGCTTACTACATTGCAACCTATTTTTCCTACCGGCTGCGTGATAGGCATAGCCACATAGGTTGATTGTGGCCAGTTGCCTCGCAGACATCTGCAACCAGGGGGTTAGTGGGGTAACTATATCGTGAGAGAACCTGTGAGGTTTTCTTTAATAGACCTCTTTAAAAGCATGACGCTTGGAAGGGCTGGCAATCTTTTCTAGGATTTAAAGTGGTACTAAGTGTATCGAAACTAAAATCTTACTTTTGTTGCATATTTGTATGTCCAAACCTCACTTTTGTTGCGTATTTATATATCACCTCACCTGGGAGAGAATTTTCATTATGTAAAAATACAGTTTGATCAAGCGAAAACGTAACAAGATCATAAATGAGTCTTCTTCAAGGAGATCTGGATTTCTCTTTTATGTTTTCTTGGCTATGGATGTGACTGTTGATTAAGGTGTTCGTCAGTCCTGTAAACTCCTTTAAAATCCTAGCTCTGGCCCATTTTGGTCTTATTTCAAATCTTGAAGTGTTTATTGTCTTGACCAATTTGGCATATGAAATGAATTTGAGGGTGTGGGGAGGCTGTTGTTTGGGGGAGAAAAAAGACTTTCCACCATATCTTGCAATCCACCAGTGGAGGCGCACAGTTCAAAGTTTGTTTCGTATCTGCATTTGCATATTAGATTACATTTTGTATGTTCACTGACCTTTTGATAGGGAACTGTAGTTGCTAATGACGTATAAGAACATGTGCCTATTCGCTTCCATCTCTCTCCTCACTCCCTTGTGCTTTTGAATGAGGACAGCTCCGCTGTGATCTTGATTTAGACTGTTTTCTCAGCCCAAACACATGCTTGAGATGCTTTTAAGAGGTGGAGCTCTACTTCCTTTTTTATAGAACCAAACATGTAAAGCTCTATGATATGTTCCTTACTTTGATAATAGGTAGTTATTCTTCTTGTTGGACATACTTTGAATGTACATGCTCTATTCTCCTTTGATAGGATATATAGGCTCTTTAGTCACACATTATTATTTTTAGGTTTATCTAGCCCATTTGACACTAATCGGTTACATGGATGATGGTGCTGTTATGCTTAGTTTCTCATTTGGAGTATCTTTTCCTTTTTTATGCATGGTGACATCTTCTGATTGTGCTGAGATACAAATATTGCAGTCAAGAAAGTCAACACAAAAAAGGTACAGAAACTTGTTTGAATTTTCTCCATTTAATCTTGCTGTTCATAGTTTTTACTATTGTTATATGCAGTTGACCTATATTTATTCTTAAGAAGACTGAAAGAGTGCTTGAATCTTCCAGGCAACAGCAGTACTTCGAGCAAAGAAAACGACAACAACAGCAGCAGCTGACAGCCGAGCCAGAGAGCTATCCTGATGGAACAGACACATGCCGTCAGCGTCAGAACAATAGTAGATCACTGGATATTCTCAGTTTGTTAAACTTAACATCAGTTGGTCAGGAACGCAAATCCAGTTGCCCCGCCGGTAATTCTATAAAAGATTCTAAACTTTTTCAAAATCACCTATGAAGCGTTTTTTCTCTTTGTATGCTTAAACTGGTTGAGACTTAAAGTCTGATGCTGATTTAGATATATGTTTGTTAATTACATATTGTGGACATGCCTTCTTAATTGAAACATAATTGTTACAGTTGAGGGAAATGAAAATCTTATCTAAAGCTGCCAGAGCACATTAATACAGATGGTAGATTACAAACATGCCCATGACAATTTAGACTAGTAACGCTATGCTTACATAATAGATTCTAGTAGTCGATACAAAATTGACAAATGAAAATTTAGGTAGCGTTGGACAGAGTTTTAGTTTTCGGTGTGAAGTTTGGGGCTTTCAGTTTTGGTTTCTGTTTTGAGGTGCAACCTTCAAACTTCATTAGAAGCAATACATGCGCCACATTTTAACAAAACCCACTTCCACCACTGCCATCATTCACCTCCAAACCTTACCAACCCCCCCCCCCCCCCCCCCCTCCCCCCAATACACAAACCACCACCAGCTATTGTCACCAATATCGCCACCTAATCTGAACCCATCGCCGCTGCAACCACCATGATCAACCAATGCCTTGCCTATCAGATTCCTATTCCCGCTGCCACCCCCGTCATCAGATCTCTGGGTTGTAAGGATCCACAGTGTTGTCTCTGACGGCGGGGGCCAGGTCGTCAGCGGCTGCGGTGGATCAGTTCATGTGGTGGCAATGGGCGGTCATGTTGTGAGTTTGATGATGGTGGTGGTAGTGGTGGTGTTCTGTTGAAGATGCGAAGTAGACAAAGAAATATGAGAAGGAAAAAATAAGAAAGGGAAATAATAAAAGAGAACTCAAAATCAGAAACTCCCAACCAAACCCTTGTTTGTTTTTGGAAATAATGAAAACAAAAAGAGGGCTTCTCTTTCATTTTTCTGAAAAATAAAAACCAAAAAGGTTTCAAACGTACCCTTAGTGATTGACAACGTATTTTCTTTGAATCTTTGTTTCATTATGAAACCTCATTTCACTGCTTACTCCTTTGGGACTTAAATTACATTTGAAAAATCATGGTAAGGCAAGAAATGGTGCATTCTATTCTTTTTTTCGCAACAGTTTTTCTCCTCTTAAGTATAAATTCTTTAAATATTTTGTTACCGTTCAATGGTTTTTATGCTATTTGAATAATACATACAAATTTGATATATCCTTTCTTGTAATATTGTGCTTTTCATGCTTTATAAGCAACAGAGAGTTTGGAGGGCAACATCTCAACACTGAATTATCAGACTGCTCGTTGTCCACCGATCCAAATCAATGAGATCAACCCAGCAGACACAATTGAATTAACCCAAGCAAGTATGTTTTTTTGGAGGTTAATGAAAGTTATGGTTACGCATTTTCACAGCTTTAATTAGGCCATGTTCAACTAAAAATTTTGAGTTGGACGAGATGTATGCATGATCACTATGCAATCAGGAACTTCAGCAGGCTGTCAAGTCGAGACTGAATGCCCAAGGAAGTAAGTGTGTTTTCTCGTACATTTCATATCAGGGAACCCTTGTACTTGATGACTTGCACTGATCAGAGCCTTCTCCTGTACCTTTAAATTACATTGATTGTTTTTTTATCCTTTTGTTCGACTCTATCGATGTTCTGCCAATTTTTCTAGAGTCGGCTAGATTGTTCTTTTTGTAACATTCACACCTTTAGCATTGCTGAATCTTTGTGTGTGTGCGCATGCGCGTCCGCGTGACTGTGTCTGGCTTTGGTTTTTGAAAAGAGGTTATTTCGTGCAGAAGTTAGTGGTTTTCTAATACATCGCAGGGAAATCAGGGCTTTTGGCAGTCATAGTAAAGCTTTAAGGAACGATGACAAGGTGGATCTTTATAAGATTGGTTGCATGGACCATCAGTTGGAGACAACTAGTGAGCGCCGTGAGTAACAGTCATTCATCACATTCATTTTTATGTTCTTGATTCCAGCTTGGGCATGTTTCCACGAACTTGAAAATAGGTTATGCTGTATTTTTCTAAAGATATCATGATCTGTATTTCTTTTTTGCATGCAGTCCATTATGTCATATCTAGCTGATTTTCTTTCTCTATTTTGTCTCTTCATTCGTTGTCCCCAGAGCTATCTGTTCTTGATTTACTTGGTGATGATGGATTAACTAGCAATTCAGAAGGAAATTTAGTACGTGAAGCTCATGTTGCGTTTTCAGTTGAAGGTACAGTGTCGTCGATTGAAATAACTCATAGGATAGTTAGCATGGAAACCGAACTTCTTACTTCTTATTGTGGTCAAGGAACTTATTAAGGAGTTTGAAGTTGATTCAAACTTTTTAGATGTACACAGTCTATGCCGTGCAATTTATTTTTTCAGTTATAAAAGGATAGTGGTCCTTATTCTGAAGTTTATGTTTTCTATATGTAATTTTATAAGCCTTTCGAGTGTTTTGGCGTAGACAAGTTTAACTGAAGCATGCTTTTTTCTTTATCAGGTTTAGGAAAGGTAGAAACAGAAACACCTGTTCATTCACCTAACCAGCCTGGCAGGTAAATAAAGAAATTCAGAATCTATATCTTAAGATCTTCAGCATATTTCATGAAAACAAAATGTGAATTAATTACCAATTTCTTGTTAGAAAAGCTTTTGCTGCTAGGAAACCACTTCAAGACATTCAGAAGAGTCAGCCCAGCAGCAAAAACTATTCAGAAGCAATGCTTGTTCATCGCCGTTTCTTATTCTGCTTGCGATAGCCTAGCTGACTCTTCTAGCCCCTTTGAAATGGTTAGTACAGTTCATTCTAGGAAATAAAACAAAGGAAAAGGATAGATTATAATTTCTCCAAAGCTAAGACATGCACGACTACAATAACTTGAAGGTGGGAAGCTCTTGTCCCTTATTTTCTTGGACAAAATGCCCTCTGTTCTTAGGTTTTGATGACCCGTTGTCAGCATAAGATGCTCACCTATCAATAAATCTTAGATTACATTACTGGAGGAGACTGATTTACCAATTCTGGAAATTGGACAGCTTATTGTAAGGAAAAAAAGCGTGGCCCAGTGCACGAGGCTCCCCCAATTCCTGGGTCTGGGGAGGGTTTATGTACGCAGCCTTTTGCCCCCACTTCCATTAAGAGGCTGTTTCCGAGAATCGAACCCGTACCTCCATGGTCCAGGTCACGATGGAGCAACCTTACCATTGCTCCGAGGCTCACCCTCTTTGTTTCAAATAACAATTAGATCTTTCTATGTTTTTGGTTGTTTTATTCGTAGAGAGAGGGGAAAGGACTGTCATGCGGCAATATGACGAAGGGTTAGTGGTCTGCAAGTATGTATTTTCTTCTCCATCTGGTTGTTTAGATGCTACATTTGAATGTCCGTTGAACTTTGAAGTCCTTGTACTCAGTCCCTGATTTATTCCAAGGATGCTGTTGCACTCTTGCATTCCAGTTAACCACGTCAATGCTTACTACTTAACTTCATATTCAACAAGTCTCGTCTTATCGACCATTGTGGCATGTCAAAGATAGGGCTTAGACATTAAGTGTGTTTTTCTATTATTATAGGTTGCTAAGGTGGCAGTTTTTAGTAGAATTCGTTTTCTCTTTATTTTTCTATGCTGAATGCCGAGTTTATGCATGATGTTCTTTTATCAATAATGTGCTGTAAGTGGAGTGATTATTCATTGGAACTGTGTGTGAACATTGCATTTCAATGATTTTAGAACCTTCTCCTATGGTTACACCTCACCAGCAAAGGCAAGGCGAGTCAACTCATCCAAAAGCCATAAGCGCAGGCTGGAAGACTTTGAATCCGAAGTGGTAAGGAAACCTTTTTTCTTTACTAATTTTGCACATAGAATTGCCACTGTTGACTCTATTGCTAATTGACTGTAAAGTGCAGGATGCTATGATACTTGATATTGATATGCCCTTTTACGGAAGTTCATCAGGGCTACCTTTACACTTAAGGGACATGGCGAGTTCATTTAGCAACCCTAAGCAGAGGTTATTAAGTGCCAAAGGATTCTTGCAGCTCAATGAACACGGTAATAGTCTGAAGAACTTTTATGGCGATGAAGAAATCTTCTATGACAGTGAAGAAAAAGATGAGGATATCTGGGATGGTATAAATTTTGTTTTCTTTCCTCCTCAACTTTTCTTTGCCCTTTCTAATTTGGTCTTAACGCTACACTCTGATCAGTTTTTCTAGAAGTTTATTCAGTGTCTTCATTAAGCAGCTGTGGTTGTTTTATGAGTAACTGCTTCCAAATTCTTAATGCCAGTTAAACAGATTTGATAGTGCAGTTGATGTAGTCTTTAGCTTTAATGACCGACAAACTTCGATAAAGATTCACTATCTGATCATTTATAACATTACTGCAAACATGTTACAACAAAATTTTTGGACATGATTTAACATGTAGTAGCTACAGTTCTGTGAAATTTTTTTTTTGCCTAAGATTTTCATAAGGTGGGGACAAACTTAGAAACAAGTATTCATTAGATACTCTAACAACAGACAAACCATAGTCAATATAATTGCGCTGTGCATTTTAAACTTGTTTATTAAGATACTGATAAAGATAGGCTGGATCACAAATTTTATAGTAGGCTCTATTTCCACATATGTTTTTTATTGTTCTACTTAGGCAGTTTGTAAGAATAAAGCATGTCCTATAGTTGAATAACTGAACCTTCTGCAAGGTCCAATGGTTTTGAAAAAAGAAAAACCCTTCCTTTGTTGAGATGCTTTGGAGCTCTCAAACATTTTGTATGGTCTTGGGTACAAATTTGCTACTCCACGTAGTTTCTGTGATCCAATGGAAGCTACACAAGGTATGAGTTTTAGGAGTGTAAAGATCTTGATTTACCTTTCTACTTGAGTCTAAGTTTGTAATATTGTTTCTGTACAACTATACTTAGGCGAAGAGTCGTAGTAAAAACTTTTCAGTGGGGGCACTTGCCCCTTTTCAGCCCTTTCCATCTAGAAACTTATCGGACGTTAATATTACCAGCAAGTTCTAGCTTTTTAGATGAGGAGGAATATGATTTATCTTCGAAGAACTGGCCATATCAGATGACTTTCAGTTCTGCTGATCAGCTGAATATTGGATACCAAGAGAAGCCAGACTTAATCTTTGCAGGCCCCCATGCACATAGGAAAAGGTGTTCTATTGGTTTAATGACTTTTCTTCTGTCTTTCCTGTATTGGAACATCATTATTTTTACCGGCTAACTCGCTATATCTGTGCAGGGCTAGTGCGAGCGAAACAGACAGATTCAATATTTTAGGTGTGTTCTATTGGAGGATAAAATGCTTTCTTTTTCATTAAATGCTTTTACTGATGGAATCTTTTATCATCATTCCTTTGAAATCCGTATACACCAAGGCTTCTTAAAATTGCGTTTTGGCTATATTTTGTCATTGCTCTAATCTTTTGGGATAATATAAGATATGTCATCAGCGAATTGAGAAGTTCTTGGTCAAAGTCAGAAATCCTATCACTTTGTAACGAGTTCGAAACATGAGAATTCTGCACGAGTTTCTGTCGTGGGCTTTGGTCTCCATCTTTATTTTGCAATGATGTGTTGACTGGTTTTTTGATGATCATAACTGAGAGTATGATTTAGTATCCTCTCAACTGAACTGCATTTATAATAACATAGAATGGGGTAGAACTAGAAGACATCTGTTTCGAATATTTTAGGGGCAAACGATGAAATCCTGTGCTTCAGCTTTACAATCATTTGCGAGTTGCTTTAGTCAATAACTCGACATAAAACTTTTGGGGACTTTTGGAACTGTGAAAGCCTAGGGCTATTTTTGAAGATTTTGGCTATAGAGGTGGGGATGCTGGTTTTTCCTTTGGTTGTACAAACGAATTTAACCGGAAATAATTTGGGCTCACTTAATCGTTCTAAATGGTGGTACACCTATTGTATACAGGCTTAGATATTACTGCACTCTTACTACCTTAGATACCTGTCAATTTTTCGAGTTTGTTAGATAAGCTATATGCGCATTGTTGCAAACAGTTTTCTTAAATAACATGTTCTCACAACAGAGGTCAGCTAATATCTTGGCTCCCTTAATGGGATAATGAAGAAGTAGGAGCTATAGACAGAATTTAACGGTTGTTCTACCTGCATTTGGTTTTTGTTCTTTTAACATGCTCCCACAGTGAAGTTATGTCTAGTGCAAAATACACATCACACGCTTCGGGAGTTACCATTGATGATGTTGAAGCTTTCTGTACAATCAACTAGCTGTATATGTGGGCTGAGAATGAATTTAGTGGAAAGTAATTCATCTGCGAATGTTAAGTGCTTGAGTTAAATACACCTCACCTCCCTTTTCTCCCCCTGCATGCCTGCCTGCAAATTTACTTTTGCACCTATAGGGAGTTGATTGCTCAGTTTATATCTAGTACATGAATGATGTTATATTCATACTGCCATCTTCTCTCCTCTCCTCTTTTGTGGGAAAGAAAGTTTATTAGCTATAAAAGATTTGGATATATACCCAGTGTTGACCAGTCTTGTTGGTCTTGCCTTTGTTTCTTTCTTTGTCTATTTCCTAATTTATTTATTTTCTTGGTTATCAGATTCACCTGCTCCCCACTCCAAGCTTCAAATATCAGATGATCATGAATTCACTCCTGATGGGACTTGGTATGCCAATTTTGCTGAGTTTTTGCAGGTAACTTGGTACTAATATAAGGATCTTTATAGTGGCAGGTATTCTAAAGTAGGAAGAAATTGTGGGGGTAGAGATGCTACGAACCAATCTGCATGGTCTTGCTTTGTAACAGAAGATGCAGGAGAGAGTCTGAGCTTTCTGAGGTTGATTTTCTTTTCTACCCTTGTTAATCAATATTTTGTATATCCCTTTTCTTTGATCCTCTTACTGGGATTAAGTGTCCTATATTTATAATCTACACTGGTGATATGTTCTTTTATTGCTTTGGTACGTTTGGCAGCGAAGAGTCGTGCTCTTCCAGTGCAGGTATATTTCCCTTTCCTATTTATAGAAAATGTTGATTTTAGTACTATATTAAGTTTCTTAACTTGCTAGATATTGCATTCATTGATTCAGTTAGGGGCGAAGCAACCAAGAAACCACCATTGGACTCAATGGCACGGCAGAACACGAAAAAGCATGGTGCAGGGTCCAGTATCCCGTTAAATATGTGTGGTGTGAAGAATATCAATGCGCAAGAAACGCATTGTAAAAGCAGGGAAAATTTTCAGCAACAGGAGAGTATAAATGGGCCAGGAAAGAGTATGAGGATGTCAAATCCATCAAGTTCAATGCCTGCTCATTGCTCAGAAGACATTACCCAGATAAAAATTGGTCAAGATGATGGTTGGTTTTTTAAGGAAGGATGTACTACTGCCAAAATAAACTCAGGTTTCGGTTCGTTTGGTCAAGCTTCAGGGACAAAAGGAAGTGCATCATCAGGTTGCAAACTTTGGACTGAAGATCCCTTATGCGATCCCATATTGCATGTTGATTCCAAATTGTCTTTTGAGAAGTCCAGCCCTGATGTTTCTGCTGAATGTTCACCAAGTGGCGGTTTTTGCTCAGAAAGAGTTGTATTCCGCCAACCAATGAGTCATCTTCACTCCTATGAGACCGTGCCAAGCATTATATCTAGGTCAAGCAAGCCAAATCTATCTGCAGACCCCAGCATGCAATTTAGACCTCGTGAAACATTCCATGTTGGTATTCGACGAGATAACAAGTTCTCTACTATAGCCGTACAGGGTATTGTTGGCAAAGATCGAGAGAAGAAATCAGGATTCCTGCCAACAGACTGTGATGATTCTGAGCTACAAGAAGATATTTATAGAGGGAGTGATGGCTTCTCCTCAGAAAATGCAATAGCAATTAATGCCTCAGATTCTGAAGATAAAGGTAGTCATTCCAAAGAACCAAAAGATAAAACTCCGGAGATAATGGAAAGCCCTAAAGCAACTTCTTCCCCTCAACATGCAGAAGAAATATCATCTTCTGTGGAGATCACTGACAAATTTGCTGGCGGTACTGGTGAAAATGAGTATGTTAAACAACGCTTAATTTCACTGTTTGTATCTTGTTCTGTTGTCTTCCTCTAAATACGTCACAAACAATCTGGAGTTGAGAGGTTTCACATTGTTTTCAGATATCAGCATGATACTCGAACTTCTCTTCCAAGTCAAAATTGGTGCCAAGGTAGTCTCCCCAAATGCCATTTATGCTCTGTGTAAAGTCGGAAGCCTCGTGCATTGGGCTAGAAACCCCATCCCCCCACCCCACACACACTCCCCTTCTTTTTGTGTATCTATTTATCATTTTTGCTAGTAATAGAAAATTTAGGGCCTAAAGGAAAAATTATGTTTACAGGTAATGAAGCTATTGAAAAAAAGAATAATGCTGACACATCCTTCCAGGTGATGATGCTCGAAAGCTATGTCCTTCAGCTTCTATGCGTTCAGGTTTTGAAAGAAGCATCTGTGCAGGGAACAGGGAAGAAGGTATGATGCTTGTTCAAATTCGACAGGTGAAGGAATTGTATTAACAGAGCGAAAGATTTAGGCATTGTGTCTTTGATTTGTTCTAAATGGCTTATGTACTCTGCCAGAGTTTTGAGGCAACTTTCACATGTCATAACATCTACCTCAGTTCATTGGCAACATGATAGATTATCATATGCATTACACACGTGGTAGCATATTAATATAGAGTAAGAAAATGCTTTTAATACTTCTACTCTTAAAGTGGGAAATAATCACATTAGAAGAGTTTTATTTACAACATCTGCTTCTGCTGCATATTTCTTATCTAGGTATTCATCTGAGATATAAAAGAACAAAGATAAGGTTCACGGAGGGCTTTGTCTTATCAATTACTAGTTAATAACAGACTTCTTCTACATTCCTTTCCTTTAGTCTTTCTCGGGGATCTTTCCTGCATGTTTTCTGCGGATCGTCTACCACTTTACCTTCCCATGCAAAAGCCTCCCATTACAAGTTCGCCCGAGTTGCATCATATGACATCTCATTCATTTAAAATATGATTGTTTGAGAGGCTTTAACATGAATTCTTGAGCCCCTTTTTCCAAGGGGCTACTTAAGTAAACAGCATGTGAAAGAAAGAAAGCACATGAGATGCTCTCCATCATCAGCACATACATGACTGAATATAGTTGTATGAATAACTCCAATTTCCAGTAAGGGAGATTACTTCTTGATTCCTGTTGGGACATTCGCAGACGTTTCCCTTGGATTAGTAGTATGATCGAAAAATTGTTATTTCCTGTATATTAATTCCAAGTCTTGAGACCATATTAATTCCAAGTTTTGAGAAGTCTTCGATCATACTACTAATCTCATGGCTCAAGTCTTGAGACCACATGGAGTTTGATCTACTAACATATTCAAAGACCGTAGTCATCATGCCTGCATTGAGGCTAACTAGATGCACTCGTCATCGTATGGTGGACATAGTGCGTAGCAACATCAATAGTTCAATCTAATCTAGTTTCTATTGTATGTATGTGATAATATTCTAGAATAATGTGGTACCTTGTAAACTATAGAGATTTCCTTTTGAGTATTTTAGATCATAATTGTTCACGGTATGATTAGAATTGATCTCAACCACTCATTGATGAGGTGTGATACTTTTGATAGAGGGAGGATCATTTGTCCATATTATCACCATTAGACCAGTAGCTCCACACGCACGAGCTTTCGAGTCCCTTACCCTACATCAGAATGTGTTCTAAAGTTTTAAATTTCTAGCATCACGTTGGAAGTCTCAGAAAGCTCAAGTGAGTTCACTTGTTGATCACTCGTTCTTGCTTACTTCTACTTCTATAATGAGAAAAGTTTAAATCTTCAATCATGTTCTAACTGCTAGTCTGCGGAACACTATGCACCTTCCTTCTCCCCCAGCTTGCTTTGAACCAAGTTTTGTAAAACATTTCTCCCAACTGTTAATATTCCCCACAATAAGATGATCCAAGCAATCATATAGTAATACTCAAAATACCTACTGTCTGTCACAAACTGATCTGAAAAGAGCAGCATATATTTTGGTAACAGCCACATACTAAATTCCAAGCTAACAACAGCCAGAAGTAGATAGAGTGGAGCACCCATAGCAGATATACAACATACACAACAAACAAGAGCAAAGTGGCCGTAACAGATACACCAGAAAAAAGAAAAAAAAAAAAAAGGCTTCAACAAGCAACAAGAGTTGTCCAACGATATTAACGGATCAACCATTTGATTGTATAACATGGACTCCTCAAAATGCGTAAAGTACATGTATCGAAAACTAGACAATTGAACATGAATATGTGTCTAACACATATCATAAGCTATACTACTACGAACAATATCTTACAGCATTTCTTTTAGTTCGTAATTGCTTTGAGATGAGATAACATATCAATTAAAATAATGTGTCAGATGAAATATCATGTTACATAAGGAGTAACTACCAAATAGCAATAGATAAAAATATTTTGCATGTCCCCATGGCTTGAGCTTTGAAAGTCATGTGAATCCAACACTTCGACACACATCCAACTCGTGTCGAGTCCATGTAATATAGCCGCCCGATTTTATCCAAATCCTTCAGAATTATTCCGGTTTGGAGCTGTTCTATCCGATGCAACTGCAATTCTAGGATATCACAGGAACCGAACCGGCAGAAGCATTGCGTCACAGTCAAACCAATCCCACCGGCCGGTCCGGTTAGGTTTTGATAACTATGGTTATTGGCCAACGAGGGTTATAGAAGTGGTCAATCACGTTGTTACCTTTTAAATAATACTATAGTATTCAAAATATTTTGCTACCAGAAAGAGAATAATGCTCCCTCCATTTCATTAGGTTTCCCAATTTGAACTTTTTGCAGATCATTGATTAAATAAATATTTTTTGGCAAGTCAAGGCAAAACCAAAAAATAAAGTCAACATTTTCCTCCCTCTATCCCTCCCAATCGTGAATTGATTGCATAAGCAAGAAGGTTGCGGTTGCTAAAATCTAGTGAGCATCCCAGAGCCAGTGACCAGATTTGACGCTTCAAGTCACAGTAATATCTCATGAACGAAGTTCAAAACTCAGCTCAGCCGAAAATGGAGACTCCAGTCTGCACGACCCCCAGCCTCCTCTCTCCAATGCTAGCTCATTACTGCACTTCCAATGGTTTCAATCCCCTCATCAACCACCTGAAAATTCTCTTATCCACCCGAATTCAAGAATCTCCATCCCACAAACCCTATGAAACACATCTGCAGAACGGAGCAAAACATTAAACCTCACTGCGCTCTCAGATTTTCTTCAACCTCTACTTTCTAAAAGATCCTAGTTGTGTACACGCCAGAAGTCAGAGACTCTTGTATCCTACTTCCATGATAAATGTTGCCTCTGATTTTTGCTAATAAACAGAAGTGCCTTGGACATATCAAAAAACTGGTTCCAATCACCCTCCAGCTTCAATAACACGTTGTCACAATGAAGGATATATACCCATCTTCAGTGTTAGGAGGCTTTCGATACAAAGAACTGTAGGTTCAGTTTCCAAGGTTGAGATCAACTTTGGATTATGTACGGGCAAAATGGATATTTTGAAGAGCTTTAAGATGGCATTAGCATAAATTCTACAATGTCAGTTGCGTTATCTCCGTATTCAGGCCAAAGCTTAGGAAAGATGCTATATTTACATTCTTTCCTGCTAATGACCTCGACAACGTTAAAGAACGTGGCATCAAAACTGGAATATATCTTTATGCAGGATGGCATTTGATGTAAGAAACCATCTATTTTGAAACATAAGTTGCAAAAAAGTTGTCAACAGTGACCCAATAGAGAAGCACTCATGTGTCTGATTCTCTCTCAACTCCTTACTTCCGCCATGCTTGTCCACTGTTCCCTTCTTGTTGCTGGATGATTAATACCAAATTCCTATCGATCTCTATTGTTCTCAATCCTGACCACTAACTTCCAAAACAAACCATCATCCTCCCCAACCTTATACGCCAAATTCCCGCCTACCCGTCCGTCTTGCCTTATTCTGTTTTTTTTTTCATTTGGACCACCAAAACCACTGCCTTTACTGCTATCAACAACTGCAAATGGCGGACCCACTCCATAATGATAGGAACACTGTCGAGGGTGAAAATCTGGATATGCGCACGTGTATGCTACATCTGAATCCTGCTCTTGTCCACAATAATAGGGTTGATAAGGAGAAGGTATTGATTGGCAAATTTATTGACACCTAAATCTTTTCACAAGCGAAAATACAAAACAGGGTCAATGAATGATGGCTTTTACAGGGGCCTGTTCCTGTTCAAAAGTTAACAACGGTATTTCTGTTCACTTTTTCAACTGCGTCTGATGCTATTCTCGTCTGCAGTCAAGGACCATAGAATCTCTTTGGGGCGCTGTTACTTCTTCACCCGTGGTTCCCTCACGTCATATACTCCACAGTCAAATTCCACACTGTAGATCTGTGTATGCAGGTTAGTAATGTCCCCAATGATTGCTACATCAACTCCCTCGCTGAGATGATCGGCGAAGCTGCTGGCACCCTTTTGGAAATTGACTGGTCTGAAAAAAGGGTAACAAACACTGACTATTTCCGTATTAAAGTTAGAGTGCACATTGACATGCCATTGCTGCCGGCCGTTTTTCTCACTTTATAGGATGATATGGGATGGGTCATGCTTCGTTATACTTACGAATGTGTTTTCAAAGCGTGTTATCGATGTGGCCGTGTTGGACATGACAACTCCACTTGTCAGGCATTACTCCTTGAGGTGGTGGAACTGTTATCCCAACGAATGGCTGCTCTACCTGACCCCAATCTCTATCCCACATACCATCTTGCTGGCCAACCCATGTTCGCACACCCGTTACAAGCACTGCCAAACTCGAATTAGAACCGATCCTCTCGTATCTCTATTTCTATGGACAATGATGACATCCATCTTACAACTTATACGATACTTATTCTCAGGCTTCCACGCAAATTTCTAGTGTGGACTTCCCTATCCAAACTGCTTCAAACTCCTTACACTCGTAGGAGGGATCTAGTGATATAAATGCTGATGATGAATACCAATCTACTGAAGGATCAACGGCGGGACGGCGGGCTCTATTGCTGAACATGAAGATTTGGCCGAAGTTTTTGCACAACCAATGGACATTGATATCAATATGGAAATAATGCTACAGGCCACAGTGAATAATGCTCCGGACATGGAGGAGGAACCACAGCTGGACGAATTTAGCGATGAATCACTGGCCCTGAAGAAATTTCGGTAACGGATCAATTAGAGAATGAACAATTTTCAAAAATTTCCAATGATGATGAATCTCTATTGCCGAAATTTTACTCACAATCTTCTACCAATATCAACCCACACCACAAGCCGACACAATCATCATTTGCGGATAGTGACAACCCGCTGGCAGATTTTCACTCATCACCACCTACGCCACTTGCATGCAACCTGGTTCCCTTGATGGCCACGTCCACAGAAGACAACACACTTACGGTCCGTTTGGAACCAATCCTTTTCGGATTTGGATTTCAAATTTGGAATTCAATTCACCTTTTATTTGTTTGGAACGAAAGGGAATTCAAATCACAGAATTCCAATTTTGTGTTTAGAGAACAGAGGAAATGGAAAGGTAATAAATTTTTAGACAATTATATCATTGACTTACGATGAAGAATAAATTACAGTAAGTGATTTTAAGTGTGCTAGTGTCACCACATGGTGGTGGTGGCAGCACTGCATGGGGTAGCAACATCGACGGTGAAAGCGGTGGGGTGGTTAAGTGATGGTAATGATAGTAGTGGTGATATTGATGTATAATAAGGTATAACTGATAGTCGTCAACTGACGCCAATAGTGATGCAGGTAGCAATAGTAGTGGCGGTAGTGGCAATAATGATGGCGGCAATAGTGGTGGCGATAGTGGTGGTTGTAGTTATGGTTGTGCTGGTGGTGGCGATAGTGTTAGCAGTGGTTGTGGCGGCAACGACAGTGGTGGCGGTGGCGGCGGTGGTGATGGCAATGGTAGTGGTGGCATCAGTAATGGTAGCGGTGGTGGTGGCAATAGCGGTAGCAGTGGTGGTGGCAATAGTGGTGCCAGTAGTGGTAGTAAAGGTGATGTGGCAGTAGCGGCAATGAAGATGGTGGTCGTGGATTCATTGTTGGAGAAATCCTGAAAAAATGATAAGATAGGTAAATAATTACTTTCAATTTAAGGAAATCGAAATCTCACTAAATCCGACAATTTTTCATCTGATTTCACACTACAGAAACAAATCCAGTCAAATCCCATGAAATCCAATTCCAATTCCTTTTTTTAATGTTCCAACAACACAATTTGAAGATTTGAAATGAAATCCCTTCAAATCCATGATTCCGAACACTCTTATTCTACCGCCTAGAGATTTGGATATCCTTGAGAGATATCCACAATCTTTTATCTCATCAAACAGATCTCTAAATCCCCCTAATTGATCCACTAGCCTTGCACCCAAACCAGGCCCATCTTCCTTCCCTGGGATTTTTTCCACCACTGACCCACCTTCTTGGATCAAAGCCTTTGGGCTTGGCCCGTCTTTTAGTCTCCTGAATATAAACCTAAGTAAAATTATTGAGGGCCTTTCTGATTTTGGCCTGCATCTCCTAACGGGCCATGGTCCTCCAAGCTTCAAAGATAATAATGTTATTATGGCCTAAACTCTCAATTCTGCTCAATTTCCTACAGGTTTTGAAGTGGGCTCGTCTTCTTCACCTCCACGACTGGATGCGTCGTCTAAGCCGACTGTGATGCACAATCCACCGGCTATGGCTCAGCAGGTAGGCTGGGACAACCTTCTAGAGTGTCATATTCCACCTGTGCTGCCACATGAAGAAATAAATGCCGCACAGACGTATGACTCTATTACCATTCATATGGACCGCTTCAGCAATATAGTTCTATCAACTCCTCCTTCTCCAACTCAACAGGATCTCTCAATGATACTTTATTCAAAATCTTTTGCTATCACTAATGTTACAGCAGCTCTCGGCAAATTCACATATGATGATAATACAGAAATTCATGCTGACAAAGTGTCCGACAAACTCAAAGGGACAATGTTCTATGCGCCGGACTATGAATCTGATACTGAAGATGGTGAGGTGCAGCTTCATATCCTGGGACTCATAAAGGAAGATCAATCTCCTTCGCAGCTCATGCCGACCTTTGTTCGAAATGGGGAACCACATACCAGCTCCGGTAGTGGCAAACGCCACCTACCTTATGATGAAAATGATGATAGTTGCTCGACTCTTGGTCACCAGGAGAAAAATTTAGATCTTGGCCAACAACTCATGACAAAACGCCACCAGGTTCCTCCATTCACCTCTATCTGGAAATGATCACTTGCAATATGCCTATACATGCATCTCCTGTTATGCTTCCTATACATGCCTTGTGTACTACTTGTAACAAAAAAACTTGTAAACAAAAAAAGAAGAAACGAGTATTATGGGATGAACTACATGAAGACATTTTAATGCCGTATGGTAAAAGATATAAATTCAATGGGCTGCCATTTGGTGAGTTGCCCATTGATAGGCATAGGCAAAATACGATACCTGCAGCTTTGGATTACCAGGGCCTCTCTCAGTGGCTCAAGCGCCGTTGAGACCTTGATGGGTACCCTATCAAGCATTCATTTAATGCCCATATCAACCGCAAATGGATAGATTGTTTGGAAATGCCCACTGGGGTTCAGCTTTGGCCTCCCCATAAACGTTCTCGAAATTTTCGTGACAACCCTTTTTTGTCACTAACCTTCGATTCTATGAGACGGGTTTCGGGTGTTGTCCCACAATAACCCCTTCGCCTTCAATGAAACAACTATGCTGGAACTGCTGGGGGCTAGGCCATACCCTTTCAGTTCGTGTTGCAGCATTAAAGATGGCTAGGCTTCATAAGCTGGAATGTATTTTTTTGCAAGAAACAAAATCGACTGTATCATTTGTTTCTACGAAATTCCTGAAATTAGGTTATTCAACCTCTACCGGTGTTGATCCTGTAGGACAATACCAAAGAAAAGGTGGGCTATGGGTTGGATGGACTGAGGACCTAACAGGCACCGTTCTACATTGTGATAAGCACTGTATTTTGGTCTAGTTCCAACTGGAGGGCGGTGAGTCCTGGGTCTCAGGATTCATATATGGGCACCCAAACCTAGCCAAAAGGGCTGTGACTTGGGCCTGCATATCTAATGCAATTGCTCGGATTAACTCCCTTTTAATGCTTATGGGGGATTTTAATCAAGTTTTGCAACCCACGAACAAGACGGGAGCCAACTAGTTTTCCACACCTGGCCATGATCTTCTAGCTGATTTCATACAATCGTATTATCTTCTGGATCTCACATGGGTGGGTCCAACGTTCACATGGACCAATAACCGGCAATAGTTGGCTTGCATTTATGAGCGTATCGACCGTGGATTTGCAAATATTGATTGGACATCGATGTTCCCTATGGCTACCATCACTAATTTGGGAATATACACCTCCGACCATGCACCCTTGCTTCTTGACACAAAACTTACAGTATGCTCAGGATACCGCCCTAAAAGATTTGAGGCAATGTGGCTCAAGCATCCAATGGCCAAGACAGTCATCTTCAAGGCATGGCAGAACCAAATTCGTGGCTCCCCACTCTTCCGCATTACCACGTGGGATACTCTAATGATGAGAGATCTCGCTGTCTGGAATAAAGAAGTATTTCGAAATTCGGACTCCCAAATTAAGGATACTTTGGCACAAACTAATCATTTCTAATCGGGCCAACCTAATAATGATGCACAACTCATGGAACAGCAGGCCAGACAAAGATTAGACTGGCTAATGGATTGCGAGGAATCTCTTTGTGCCCAAAAATCTACTATCAATGCATGCTAAATCACTTCAAACGAATCTTGTCCCCCACGAATAGTACAGGCAGCAAATGGTCCCATGTCCATGGTTGAAGGACTTACTCGTAGTCTATCTCCCACCCAACAGAATTTTCTTGATAGCCTTTACAGCTAAGGAAGTCAAGCTAGCTTTTTTCAAATCAAACCCTTAAAAGCCCCAGGTCCAGATGGAATTCCAGCGTCTGTCTACCAACAATGCTGGGACTATATGGAAAGACCGATTACTGCAGCAACCCTATCCTTTTTACAATCAGGTCACATGCTTAGGGTAGCAAACAAAACATTTACTGTGCTCATTCCCAAATGTAAACACCTAAAAACACCGAGTGACTTCAGACCTATTAGCCTTTGTAATACCATCTATAAGATTAGCTCCAAGACCTTGACAAACCGCATCAAAAGTGTTATATAAGACCTAATCTCCCCATACCAAAACGCCTTTGTTCAGCGGCATATAGTTGACAATATCCTCATAGCACAAGAATTGACGAACAAGATCAGTGTAAATAAGAACACAAAAGATGATCTTGGTGTCATCAAGATGGACATGAGCAAAGCATATGATCAGGTATGCTGGAAATTTCTTGAAGCCGTTCTTCTTAAAATAATGTTTCCCCCACACTTCACTAAGCTTATCATGAGTTGCGTTTCTACGGTCTCCTATGAAATTTTAATCAATGGCTCGCCCTCACAAAGGTTTCAACCACTCTGTGGCCTCAGACAGGGTGACCCCTATCCCCTACCTCTTCATCCTGTGTGCTGAAGCACTCTCTACCGCATTGGTCTCAGCACAGGAATCAGGATTAATACGTGGTATCCGAGCAGGAGTACACAGCCCTATGATCAACCACCTTTTTTTTTTGCTGATGATACCCTGATCTTTACTAAGATCACAAAACAAGCTATTGTATCAATCAAGGATATTTTGCACCGCTATTGTGTAAAATCTAGCCAGCGAATCAATCAATGTGAATCGACTATCACCCTCAGTCCAAATACCTGCCTCTCCATGCATATTTATATCCGACGCCAAATGGGGTTTACCTTGAGCGATGAATTTTTTCGAAACCTTGTGGACAGAACCAGAAATCTCCAAAACCAATTTCTGGTCAACATTTAGCTGAAGGAAATCCCATAACCATTCACGGGTATATTTTCTGTCAAAAGATCAGGACATCTAAATCTTTCCACATAAGCTCGATCGAAGTCCATCTCGAGCTTCCCAGTGCCTTCCTAATTGGTAGTATTTTTCATTTTTGCATCGGATGACATCTTACTGGTGCTCTCATTGGCCTTCAACAAACATGATTCAACCACTAAACACCATTTGAGAACTGCCACCTCTAGTTTCCTAAGTATACATTCATCTAAAATTCCTTCGTTTCTTGTGTGCCCACTCAATAACACACATTTACGGAGCTAATGCTTTTTTAACAGCAAATGCTGAAATGACAAAAACGAAGAAACTCAGTCAAACTATGAGGAGTACTTCAGCGCATATATAACAATTTTTATACACATTTGCGACAGTCATATAATACAACTTTGAGCTGTTTATTTTAGAAGGAACTACTTGATACGGACATACCTCTGTCATTGAGTTCCATGGAGATTGTGTTCTGTATGGACAACAGCCACCACCCTTAAGCAAAACCCCTACTTGATTACTTTTTATTAAAAAAAAATCTATTTTTCCAAAATGTAATGACTAGAAGCGCTAGTGATAATAATAATCGACATAGAAAAGCACTGAATTCCCTATCGACAATTACATTGTTCTTCTGATTCCTTACTCAACTAAAAAGGCAACATCACTTCTTCAGAAGCATTTTTGGTCTCTTTCTCACTATTAGACATGTAGCTCCGCACTCCAAGAGTTTTGTAATCCCACACGATATCAGATATCTCATCTTGAGGCAAACTTAGACCTCGCCTTTTGATTGATCTGTGCAATTCACAAAATAATTTTGGGTCTTGTAATCTGATGTACTCTCGCAACACCCGCTCGTGATCTGGGACCCATTTCCTTGGAAATGGAGTGTAATCACAAGAGGGAATAGAAGACATGTGAGAAAATTGTACTCCTTCAATGGCATCAACAAGGCCCATCCTCAAAAGATCTGAATATTCGGGGGCAGCATTATTACTACTCTCCCTCAGTGGACCACTAAGATCACGTGAAGCTATCCCGTACACCTTGGCGCGAGATTTCAGTCTATACCTCGCAGCATACAATTTAGCTAGAGAGCTGCGGACGACATAAGCACAAAACCCAACAATTTTCTTTCGACTGTCTGCATATCTATACCAATCTGCCATTGTCTCCAGAAACTTATTCATTTGGGAATTAGTATGAGCTTGACCGGAATAAAGCATTGGAGTGCAAGGCAATGGTTCCGGATCTCTGTCCCCTTTAACAAATTTAAGTTGCCTAAACTGGCGAATGCATTGTTGTAAGCTAGCGGTAACGGAGAGCAAAGTCCCTACACCTCTTTCACTGAAAATCTTACCACCAGTTGCAGTGTAGCGAAGAGTTGGACTTATAACCCGCCGACAGATTATATGATCCAAGAACTGAATTCCCCTAGATATATGTTCAATCTCTACCTTAGTATTATCCAACCGCAACCCATAATTACCATCACAAAACTCTATAATACCCTTCCTAATTTCCACAGCGTCCTCCCTAGGTCCCCTAATTCCAATCAAGAAATGACCCCCGAAACGTATGTAATCCATTTTCCTAGTTTTCTCCCTCCCGCTAGCTGGAACGAACTCCGGCCAAGATGGACTATGACACCCATCATTAAGAGAATCTTTCCATATAGAATCAAACCTACACGGCCGAAAAAATGCAACTATTCTCTCTTCCATCATATGATCCAATTCATTAAGACATACATTAGCAAGCATAGGACTAAGAATTCCACAATTACCATAATTTGGTACCTTTGCAGCCTCCTCGGGCGCGAAATCAAAGAATGTCCTCAGCCAATACGGTCCGGCTTCGGCTCGTTCTCGTTCAAAATCCTCTTCCTAGTCGAATTCCTCTTCTTTACTTTTCTCTTGACCTTCTTTTCACATCTTCTCCATGTTGCACTCGATTTCTCTCCGGTCCTCCCAACGCCGATTTGATCAAAGACAGCAACTTTCTATCCCTCACACCCTTCGCAACATAGCCCATCACCACATTTGCACCAATATTGTCTAAAATTCCACTCAAATCGCCTTTTACAAACCATAAGTACCCTGCAAAGTTACTCCTGATGGTCCTAATAACTGTATGGGCATTCCTGCCAGGTCGAAAAGCGTGCGACTTTGACGAGAATTTGGGCTCAAAAACGGGTTCAAGAATCATTAATAGTACTTCTTGGACGACCCGGTCCTGAAATGGGGGCGTGTTCGAGCCCAAAATTGACTGGATTTTGCGCTTGGAGGTGAATTGCGTGATGGGTCTTTCGTTAGGGCTCCGAATGAAGATCTGGGTCTTCATGTTCCAGTTAAAGTGTCCCTGAACGACGGCGTTCCGGAGGGAGAGGAGGTGGGAGAGGGTGGGGGAGTTGATGGTGTTGCGAGAGGGGAAGGAGCCGGTCACGTGGGCGACGGTGCGCTGGTAAGCGAGGACCCATAGGTCGAGCTTGGAGAGGAAGCCGGTGAGGTTGGTGATGGGCTTGTTGCTGGGGCTCGAGAAGGTCCGGACCCATAAATCGGAGATGACCTGGATCGGGTCTTCTTTCAGCAGGGTGTATGGGTCTTGTCGCCGCGGCGGCCGCGGCGGCGGTGGTGGGAGAGAGAGCGGATGCGTGTCAGGTGTTTGATGTTTGGTCTCAGCGACATTTTTGGCGTTGGGTCAGTGCGAGCTTTGCTATTTGAATGTCGCGCCTCATGAAGGGTGTTTTTGTTGAAAAGTTACACTTCAAGATCTTATCTTATTTGTTGAAAAGTGCGAGCTTTGCTTTATGATTCTTAAACTTCACTTTGCACGTCCTTCAACTATAAATTTTATATATATATATATATATATATATATATATATATATATATATATCAAATTAAAGAATCCTATTTGTTTTGATTTTATTTTCATATCCTATCCCTATTTATTTACTTTATGCTGGGATTTATTATTAGAAAATTTAAAGGTATAATTTACTCAACCATAATCAACTTTGTAAAACTAGAAAGTCAATTACATGTCTTCTAAAACTTTATCTAATCAATATATAAATATATCAGGCCTTAATTTTGACTATTAATACCTTAAAGCCACTTAAATTAAACAAAATAAAATCTCACAAATGTAAACAACAAAAATCATGTATGAGAATTAAAGATTAATACTTTACATATTAAAAAGTAAGCTTTTCTTAGCCTATTTTGTATTTTTTTTTACCCTTTTTACTCAAGTGAAACATCATCCTATTTATTTTGGTGTTATCTTTTTTTTTTAACCCACCCTTATTAATATTTATTATGATGTACTACTAAATTTACATATGATTTGTCCAATTTTTTAAAATCTTATTGAACTAGGAAACCAATTCTAAAGCTTCTAAAGCTCTATCTAACCAATATGCATAAATATTTGGCTTAACTTTAACTATTATACCTCAAAATAGCTTTTAAATAACAAAATAGATTCTCACAAAAGTAAGATACAAAGACGGCATCTTAGCATGAAATGAGCCAATGCCATCATGTATAACACATAACATAAACAAAAAAAAAATCACGGAAAATGTGAAGTACAAAAAGCATGTATAGAAATTAAAGACTTATACAAAAGTAAGCTTTTCTTATTATTTTTTTTCTTTTTTATCCCTTTTACCTAAGCAAAACATCGTCTTATTTATTTTGGTGCTCTTTTCTTTTTTATCCTTACTTATTGACATTTTGTAAGTAAAACTTGTCCAATTCTTATAAACCTTATAAAATTACTAAATCAATTGTACATCTTCTAAAATTTTATCTAATCTATATACACACATATTAGGCTCTAACTTTGACTATTAACACATCAAAATTACTTTTGAATAGAAAAATTAAGTTTCACAGATGTAAAATACAAAAAATCATGTAAAAAAACTAAAGATCAATATCGTATAAATAAAAAAATTCATTACTTTTTACATAGGCAGTATAAAAATCAAATCAAATACGACTTAATTCATAAAAAAATACTTCAAAAAGTCAAAATAGCAGTTTATGTAAGCAATTTTAAATTAATAAATTTTAAACTCTAAATTGGAAACAAGAAAATACTCCAAAAACTGCAAAGAAAAAACACTGAACCGAAAATGTAAAACAGAAATTAATTTTTTAAAAAACACTAAAGTATTTCAAAATACCAAAATTTCAGTTTACTTTCACAAATTAATTTTTTAAATAAAGAACTTAAATTGTAAAACAAAAATGATATACTCCTATAAATGCAAAAAAAAAAATCAACTATAAGTATGTACAAAGTCATAAGCACTTTTTCTCATCAATAAACTAAATTATGAAAGTTTATTAGATTATTAGTACCTTAACAAAATTCAAAATAAGAAAGAATGTGATGGTATGAGAGACAAAATTATATATTGAAATAAATGTTGTCTCTCGCAAGTTAGGAGATTTTTCATACTGTGCTTAGTCAATAAACTAACTTATTAAAACTTTACAATGACTATTACCACTTAAATCTTCAACGGGAAAGGAATAAATTTATAGAGCAAAAGAAATTAAGTTTAAGATACAACTTTATAATTTTATAGAATTTCATCCTTGTCTATCTGAAACGCCCCCAAAAATTCGGAGCTCCGCCGCCCCGAACTCCCATGTCGTTAACCTACCGGATCACATCAAACCTGTCAGATTTGTTCACTAACACATACTTTAAACACATCTAATCCGATATCATCTCAACATTCTTCAAATGCAAGCTTACAAGGCTGCTCGAACTCAAACTGTTAAAATCTAAGTTATTTACAACTTGAGTCCTTATGAATAAATTGACAGTACCGACCCGCGCAGGGGCCTTATTACCTAGTAGTGATGGGATCACTGGAACCTCACGCAGACTCTAACCCATTCCCAAACCTGCTATAGCTTATCATCACCTGCAGAAGGGAGCTAAACGAAGAGTGAGCTTTTGAGAGCTCAGTAAGGTCGTACAAGGATTAACAAAAAAATCACAAAACGATTCCAAAGAATCCAACCGACGAAAATTTCCAGAATACTTTAGATGGTCAAAAACTCAATGACTTCCAAAAGGATAAAAAACTCATCAGAAATAGATACCAAAATAAACTAGAACAAACATGACCGATTCCAAAAAAAACACAATAAATAATAGATCATTTCTAGAGTCATCATTCCCAAAATACAATGAAGGTTTTTCAAAGGATTTCAACAGAAGCGCAGATCATTTCAGATAATAATTTTCAGACATTTCCGTAATAGTCACGGCAGTATACAGAGCAGATAAAATCAAAAATCAACGTTGATCCTGGGCGGTTGCGATGCCATTCTGGCAAAGCACAGAAGTGTACACTTGCATGATGTACTAAAATACTAGTCCACTTGGGTACTAGCCTGCTTTTTCCTGCAGGATTCAGACCAGCCTTATTACGCCCTCCCACAGAACAGAAACCCAGGTCAACATAGAAAAATCAACAATATCAGCGAGCTTTGACATAAGCTCAATCACCGAAATCAATTCGGATTCCAATAACAATAATCATACTGACATAAGTCAGCATTCAGAATTTTCAGAAGAAATCAGAATTTTCAGAAGACAATCACAGATAAACAACAAAACGATTGCGAATAATTATTGATTTTTAAGCGCAACAATCCAGAAGAATGGATACAGACAATTATCAAATTGCTCAACATGCAATACAGGCAAGCACCACAAGATTTCCAAACAATCGATTCAGGTTCAATATTGGGGTTTTTGGGCAATAACATGCTGATAGCCATACACAATTCAGAGTTTGGCATTAGCCATAATTAAATCAAATGAGTACTTACAAGTACGAGTTATCAAAATAAGGGTTCAGACGAAAATCATTCTCCAGGGTTCAGATAGAATCCCTTACCTGGATCCGCAACTAAATTATCCTAACCGGAAGGTCTTGAAGCCTTAACCTAAACGGAATAATCGAATCATTAGAATACAGCCTACATAACAAGATTATAATTTAATATGAACTCACACATGCTCCCAAAATGAACCCCCCTCATCGGTTATGTAAAATTACCAAAACGCTCCTAGGTGTAAAATTACCAAAATGCCCATATCGAACTTAAATGACCCAAACGGTCTACCCGTAAGTAGAATCACCCAAATATCTTAGTGTATGTCAATTTACACAAAAATACATTTTGCTTGTAAAATTACCAAAATACCCCCATCGGGGTGACAAATTACCAAAATACCCCCGTTACACTTTAATTCTCAGAATGACTTTTCCATAAGCAAAGTCACTAAAATAATCTTACTATATGTAAATTTACTTCAAAATACCTCTTATAGGTAAAATTACCAAAATACCCTTCGGGGTGGTAAATTACCAAAACACCCCTGGGGGTTTTCAGAGCCGAAAAAATCTCAAAAATATCTTAAACCGCTATTTTAAGCATCCTGATATCATTTTTGTATTAAAAAGTCTTTTAAAAAATTTTTGTCAAAAAATTTTGAACCGGTGTCCGGACCGAGTACCAAAAGGTCAGTTCCGCGAAAAATACTTATCGGCCTCAGAATGGTACAAAATTTTAGACAATGAATGATATCAGTAAAATAAGGTTTCTATAAAATTTTCACATTAAAATAACTTGGTTTACTATGCTAAATAATTCAATAAAGTTCTTTAATTGGTACCCCAATTTAGCACCCTTCGCAAATCCCAAAAATTCCCAAAACTTTTCGGAGCGTAGGTCTCACAAAAATATTGGGGGTTACAGTTTTGTACTTTATCTAATTCTGGCCCTAACCATTTATAAAAAAATTAATGAAAAAACTGCTTAATTAATTTTCTAGCATTAGCAACAAAAACAACTACTATTCAGATTATGCACCTACATTATTTCACCTAAAAACACACACTTCATCTTCTTCCTCAAGACTGACACACACACAGACACGCACCATTCACTCACTCACCCACGGATGTCCATCATTGCCCATTTTTATACCTAAAACCCCCATCCCAACCCACTAATACACAACATGTACACACAAACACACACTGAAGTAGCGATGCTGCTGCCTCCCTTACCACTTTCCCGCAAGAACAAACACAGGGCACCTAAAATACACATCAGTTTATACGCGCACACACACTGGACACACCGAAAACACACACAGAGCACATGCTTCCGACCTCGTGCTCACATCCCCTTACCATACACCATAATTCCCCATAGTATCTCACTCCCCCGAAGCTCATAGACACAGAAAACACAACTATGGCACAGAGTCATATGCACTTACACTAAACACAAACACAGCAAAAAACACACACTGAGCACACACTGAGAGTGTGAAATTACCCCTTTATGATTCCTCCAATCTCTTCTTTCCCTCTCCTTTCTTCTTTCCTTTCCTTTCTTCTCCCCTGTTTTCTTTCTCTTCTTTGTTTCTTCCCTGTTCAGTCACTGTTCCTCTCTCTGTTCAGTCAATGTTCCTCTCTTTTCTGTTGTTTTTCCCCTAATTTCCTCCTTTATCTATCCAACATTATTAAATAATTAGAATAGCTTAGTCATGATAGATTAAGCATGAGGTGGCTCTCCTAAAATTTTTCTCAAAATTACAAAATAAGCCTAAATGCAGTATAATTGCATTCAAGCCCCGAAACCATTCTAATCATTCTCAATTTGATTAAACATCGCTAAAAAAATACATACTAGCGTTCATTCAATTATTTTTCATTACTAGAACCAAAATTTACCTTTATGCCCCCAAGGTTTTCCAAAATTACGGAAATGCCCTCAAAAATTTAAAAATTATATTTTTGTCCCAAAATTATTTTAAACTCCCATACTGTACTAATACTTGAGTATTACTTAAATTTAATACCCGTTTATTTTTCGGAGCCCAGATGGTATTTTTAACTGCCTCCCGATGTTCTGGATATTACACTATCACTATCTAGAGAGAATGTATAAACAATCAGTAATTCATCATTTTTCACCTCATTCAATTTGTAAAACTTTTTGAAAAAGACTATCCAAAAAATAGGTATTGCAACTACCACAAATACGTTCTATGCTTTTGAAAGATTGAAATTTAAAAGATGTTATTCAAATTGACAATCTTTGAGCCCCGTGCTCCATCAATTGATTAACTTACTAGGATTTAATTTGATTGATTACACCCACTTAAATAAACTTTTAATATAAAAATGTTTGTACGTATGTGAAATAATATTAAATCATAAAACCAATGTCGTAACTCACAAGTCTAAAATAAATTTATACTCTTAATACATAAATGAACTTATTAGAACTTAGCATAATTATACTCACCAATATATACTATTGAATAAAAACTCAATCACAACCTACAAAGTAAAGATACAGTGAGTAAGTATAAAATTTTTGTAATCTTATGCAATTGCATCTCCGTCTATCTCTATATAATGACAAGAATATTTATCATTATATATTTAATCTCAAACATTTGAAATTTTTTGGTACAACACTACAACATTTTTATTTTTATTTAAATATTAATTATCGTACGATGTACGCATATTTTCAAATTGATTGTGTAAGAACATTTTCCAAAATACATCAAAATGGATCATCAAGAAAGCGTCGAACATGACCTTGGAGGAAACAATTGCAACATAGATATTGCCACCGTAACAGCATATCATCTTTGTTTAGGGTTATTTCTATATTTTAATAGGTTGGTTATTTGAAAGAAAGTAAAATAAATCCACGTGCTTCAATTTCTATTCAAAGGTCTACTTGTATGGCACGCTTTTCAACAACTTATGTCAGTCTACACAAGAATTTATTGGACAGAAATTTTGAGTCTTTTTTTAACTTTCCTTTGTGACTTTTAATTTTCGATGCGGAGAACTGTAATTGATTTATAGCTAATGTATTTTAACAAAATATTTGTAAAATGAGAATGTTAGTGATCAATGGCGTGCCTCATAAAATAGAATATAGATAGAAGATTGGTAATAAGTGTTTTCAACTGTTATAAAGTAGAGGGCAAATCCTAAAATTGTACTCTTGACTTTACATTATGTGCATCTTTAGTACCTAACTAAATTTGAAGGTATGCCAAAAAAGTACCTAACTTTTAAAAAACGTACTAAATCAGTTTCTAGACTGACGGATCACGAATGTCGTTGAAAAATTCAAATGATAGAATCGTCATTATGAAAAAATTATGGTAAAGCCTGTCCACGTGGCCATGTGGACTGTACTTTTTATGTTCCCAATGATAAATTGAACGTAATGTTCTCTTTATCTATCTTTATATAATGTGTGTGTTTGTGTGTGTATGGGGAAATCTTTTGTGTGGCTATGCCAAAGAAAGCTTTTCTATGGCAAATAATGAAAAAGACAGTTATACCTTTATTTAAAGTTCATTTGTGTTAATTGATTAAGGGTACAACCGTCATTTTTAAAAATAAACAACCCTAACCCTAATTCCTTTTTCTTTCTCCCTAGCCACCACCACCATGCCCAGTCGCCGGCACCACCATTTTTCCCGCCATCGCTACCACAATTTCCCCTTCCGCCGCCACCACCTTCCCCCCACCTCCACCACTATCACCAACCGTCACTCCATCACGCCAACAGCCACCCACCATGGCAGCCCCTCACGGTTGCCCCACCATTCATAACGATCCCTACCACCTCAGCGCCACCACCATAGCAACGAACAATCGGCGGGATCTAACGAACCACTGGTGGTATTCAAGGACAATAGGGGGTGGGGAAATGTGTTCTCAACAGTCTCACCGGCGGGATCTAGCCACCAATCGTCGCCCCGCCCACCATGACAACAGCCCAAATTCGTAGGCCGGCACCACAGCAATCACCCACATCGCAGCCCACACCACCGCTGCAACGACCCACCAGCGGTCCCGCCGATGGGGTTCAAGGACTATAGGGGGCGGTGGCAGTGATATATAATCATCTATCTTCTTCGTCGCCGCCGTGAGTTACGCCTGTCGCCACCGCTCTGCACTGCTAGTGGTGGTGACGGCAGGAGAAGAGAGTGAAATTGTAGGGTTAACCAATATTATGCATTTACCCTTCATGAATTATACATTTGAATAAGATTTAAGGGCATAATGGTATTTTATTGTTATGCCATAGAAAACTTTACTATGGTATATATATATATATATATATATATATATATATATATATATATATATATATATATATATATATATATATATATATATATATATATATAGAAAGAGAGAGAGACATACACACCAGTTACACCCCTCTCTCACACACACCTCATCAGTCTCTCTCTCTCCCCCCTCCTCTTCATCATCTCCCTGTCCATGCCCTACCAGCCGCCACGCCACCACCACCATCCATCCCTTTTCTACCTTCACTCAACATTTCTTCCACTTTCCAAAAATCCCAAAATTATAACAACCGAATGGACTCGCAAAATAATTTAACAGTCCGCCCTTATAATTTAAAAGTGATTAAAAAAATCTAATAACAACAAAAACAAACTAATATTGATCAATCAAGAACAAATACAGAAAGAGATTTTCGATTCCGATAAATTCCTTTACCATTATTTCTAGATATAGAAAGTCTCGAGATTAACATTGAGGGGATCAATCCAACCCCAAATCCTTAATCTTCCATTTCTGATACACAATAATCATAATTACTTAAGACCTGAATGATTTTTGCTGCCTTGACCACCGGATTCTCCCTCGCGATCGCCTCCTTCTCGGCTGCCTTGTAATCGTAGCTACAGTCATGCCGATCTGAGTTCCAGTGCTCTGTACAAGACAGCTCCTTGCACGGGCACCGAAATACAATCAACCATTTTTTTACAACATCCAGAGCACCGATTCACGATCTTCTTAGTCACCTCAGCACCACCACATCTGACGTCTCCTTCTGATCCTGCAGCAACACAAAGATCCCACCCTGCAACTAATTGTGTGATGAATCTAAAATTATACAAAAAGAAAGTGAAGGGAAGATCAATGCGATGGCGAAGGACGGTGGTAGCGTCGACGACTGCAATAGTGATGAGGAGCTGGTAGCGTCGACGAGCGGTAGCGTTGAACTGCTATGATGTTAGATCTATAATGACGCTGGCGGCGATGGTAGCTGGCGGCATTAAATCTGTAATGACACTGGCAGCGACGATGGTGGTTTTGGGAGACACTGGAGGTGGTGGTCTGGTGGTATTGGTGGGTAATGTACTAATGTTGGTAATGAGCGTTGATGGGAAACAAGAGAAAGTCACACACACACACACACACACACACACACACACACACACACACACATATATATATATATATATATGATCTATTGATAGCGCTAGCAAAATGGTGTATTTGCTAGCGCGATCTGGACCGTCCATCCTGAAAGATGGATGGCCCAGATCGCGCCTTTTTTTAAAACTGTCAGTCGTCCGCGACACAGTATCGCGGACGGCTTTATTTACCTTTTTGCCCCTCCACGCCGTCCGCGATACTGTGTAGCAGACGACTGAGGGGCCCTGACAAAAAGTCGTCCGCCACACTGTGTGGCGGACGACCCCTAGGCTGACACATGTTAGTACCTGTCCTGTCAGTCCTTGTCCTTATCTGTCACTTCAACAGTTGGAAGTACACAGTGGCGGCCAATATATTGTCCGCGATATAGTATAGCGAACGGATAACATATATACAAAAAAACCCTAACTACGATACTCTTCTCCATTCTTCCTACTCACAAATATTCCCAGCGGCGTTGGCAAGCAGATCTGCGCAATTTCTTCTTAATAGCAGCTTTAATACCCTAATAGATCACGTAAGTTCACAAAATCAATCCTTTACATGTTCGTAATCCATAGTTGTGATGAATATTGCGTTTTATGCGTGGTTTTGATTATGCATTGAGCATGTGCTAGTGATGATGAGGATTTATATATGTATGTATAAGTTCATGTGCTAGCATTTGTAAAATCCTATTCTGTATATGTATATATATCTATTATATATACATGTATAAGTTCATGTGCTAGCGTCGTATTTTTGTGAGCGATTGTCAAAATCCAAACTGAAAAGGTTTTTCCCTAATTTCAGTTGCAAAAAATGGAATTTAACCCTGGACCAGAAGATCCATCCGTGTTATACGACCAAGCCAACCATATCAGTACGCTCATATGGGATGGTGGAGTAAGATACATTATTTATCAAACTTTCTTATTCTTACGAACGTTGTATACCGTTTGTTTTGCTTAAATTGTATTTATTAATTCATAGGAAAGAGAACTTCTCACCACCGTAGAAGTATCTCATGAGTTCACATCATGGAATTTGAACAAGTCCCAGAAAAAGATACTGCGTGGAATTGGGTTTGGGATTTTCAAGCATGGGCAGATCTTTCAACAGCTTGACCGGGCCTTGATAGGTGCCCTTGTTGAGAGGTGGAGAAGTGAAACGAACACGTTTCACTTCCCGCTCGGAGAGATGACAATTACCCTAGAAGATGTAGGGTTCATCTTAGGGTTGCCGGTGACGGGGCGGCCGGTAATTGCTCCTCCGTCGGAAGCAACGAATAAGAGAACCGCTAGGGACTTCTTCACTTCGATACCCCAGGATCAATTTAGCACTGGCGGTATAAAGTTGAAGTGGTTGGTAGATACCTACGGGGTTTTGCCAGAAAACTATACGGGCCGTGAGCTTGTGCTGTACACAAAGGCCTTCCTCTTGTGGGTGATGGGGGCAATTTTATTCCCAACAACGTCGAAGAACACGGTCAGCGTGAAATATTTACCGTTGTTGGGTAACCTGTCGGAGGTTGGGGATTATGCCTGGGGTGCAGCGATTCTTTCGTATCTGTACCGAGCATTGCACAAGGCAACGAGGCCCGACGCCAAAGCCATATGTGCATGTCTCTCGCTATTGCAGGTATATCATATAAATCCTTTCTTCATTATTTTTTCTTTTTTTGCTGAATTGACGATATAAATATAATTTGCGGATGTTCTCAGGTGTGGTCTTATGAACACCTTGCTCCCGGTGCACCAACGCGTAGGGATGGAACCGATAAAGTCTGGCCTCGGTTGTGTGCTTGGGAGTACAGCCGGAGGGTTACCCATTACCAGAGGAGAGTCGATCCCCATCACAACATTACGTACTATCGAGGGGAGTTCGACCGTCTATCTCCTGGCCAAATGCGTTGGGCACCGTACATACGTTTGGCGCAACGGGTGGGAGAGTCGTTCGTCTTCACGCTCTCCGGGTTGCAGCGCACACCCCTGATCCACTTCGAGGTCGCAGAGTGGCAGCTGCCAGACCGAGCAATGCGCCATTTTGAGTTGGAGCAGGGTTTGCCAGTCGATGCCCCAGATATGAGGGTTAACAGGAACCCACCCGATGTCGGACGGTTTGGCAAGGCCAATGCGCACGAATTGTGCGCGGCCGAAATACAGCTTTGGAGTTCTTGGCAGGACACACTGGCGGCCATCGTCTCGGAGCGTGACCCCGTTATCAGCATCGAACAGTACAATGAGTGGTACTACCGCATCACTCGGAGGAGAGTAGCCCTAGTGAACTTTGAACGTGGGGAGAGGTATGCGCCTAGGGGTCAGATCGATGAGCGTATGGCATACAATCTCGTAAGTTGTCCAACAAGTCTGACTTGTCTTGAATTTGATGAATATAAATGTCTGATTGAAGTTACTTATTTTTTATCTCTTTGGATGTAGGTTAATGCCTCGCTGGCATTCTTCCAGAAGTTGAGTGAGCGGAAGGATCTGGTGAGCGCAATGGGCGAGGATCTTCGCCAACAGGCTGCTGCATTGGCTTTAGGCTGCGGGAATTTTTTGTGCCAAGCATCGGGACAGTCTTTGGTAGTCAGCCTGGATATCAGTTATACGAGCGTCAGCCAGGGATACGGTGATCCCTCTGGACAGGCTTTATGGGTGAGCCAGGGAGTTGGTGGTCCCTCTGTAGCGGGGATGGACAGGCTCAAGCGTCGTGGGACGATTACAGTGGCCCCTCCTTCAATTTGTTCTCAGAACCCCAACCCCTCTATCAGAGTCAAGTCACGCAAGACTGGCCTTTCTCCGAGGCACTGCCCATTGTCCCGTGGGCGGGACCAGTTGGTGCCCCCGAAGGGCAATATCTCCCGTTTGACCTCCCCGGGGGGCAATATCAACCGGCGGAAGAAATGGCCGGAGAGTAATATCAGGCCAAACCAGGAATTTGAGGCCAATATCCCTTGCTCTTGCCCCCCGGCGAAAGGCGAGATTTGCTGGTTGACCCCCGAGGGCAATATCCGAAAGGGCATCCAGCCAGGCCCCTAAAGCCTCATAAATGCGAGCTAATTCGAAGCCGTTATTTTAATGGCCCCCCCAAGACGGACAGAACTATGACGTGGATCACCGGGGGCTTGGATTACAATGCCTCGTGGATAGAATTGGCCTCGCTGGCGCCAGGAACTTGGTTAGACAGCGGTGTCATCTCGCACTACGTGCAAATTCTTAGGCAAAGGGGTCGAGAGCATCCAAACATCAGTCCGTGCATTTTTATTTTGGACGTTTTTTTTCATCAGATCATAATCCAAGAGTGGAACGACTTGTGCAAATCAAGGAAGGGGAGAGGCCTGGCCCAGTGGAGACCGTCCGCTAACCTACAAGCCTATCTTGGATGGGATAGTCCAGCGAGTGCAAGTGTTGCCGACGTGTTTCTAATCCCATTTTTAGGGAATGCCCGCTGGTACTTGGTTTGCTACGAACCAGTAGAGAGGACGGTATCACTCCTCAACAGTCTCTACGATGATACCGACGTGATGCCTTTGATTGACATGTACCGAGGCATAGGCCAGTTGGATACCATGGTGAGATCCTATTTACTTCTTATTATAACTTGCATATTCTAAAGCTGATTAATCTTATTCTGTTTTCTATGTTTAATGCTTATTATGTTTATCGCATAATCTATTTGCTGGCTTGGTCAATGGTAGGCGTCAGGAGAAGGTACAGCGCAGGCCGAACCTCATTTTCTGATTGAAGAGGCGTAGGCCCAAGCAACATAATTCCTCGAACTGCGGCGTCTTCCTCTACATGTACATGGATTACATTTGTCGATCTGAGAGCCTCAAGAAGAACGTCTGGAGCCAAGAATGCATACAAGGCTTTAGGTATAGGATGGCTTGGCAAATTATGAATGGCCGGCCTAGAGCTATTAGGCTTATTGTAAATCCGTGTAAGGAACAACAAACAGCCGTAGGGGTTGGGGGTCCCAATTGACATTGTAAGATTATATTCACTTTTTAAATAAACGTATATTGAATGCGATTGATTTTTATTGACGGATATCGTTGTGTTGAATTCAGTTTGATTTGTGGTCAGAGGTGTTTGATTTGTGATGTGGTCAGAGATAGCGCATTTTTGGCTAATTGAATGATCTGTGATTTTCTTTGAACGTTGGAAACAAAGTGTTGGATATCTGTCTTTCTGCAGGGCCAAAAAAAAACTAAGTGTTGGAAGGTTGCTTTTCTAATGGACCGTCTGCTACATAGTCTAGCGGACGTGAGAGAACCAAAAAAAAAACTAAGTGTTGATAGTTATAGTTGGCCTTTCTGCGGGACCGTCCGCTACATAGTGTAGCGGACACCAAAAAACTAAGTTGGCCTTCTGCGGCACCGTCCGCTACATAGTATAGCGGAGGAGGAGGGTAAGAAAAAAACTAAGTGTTGGATAGTTGGGCTTTCTGCTGGACCGTCCGCGCTATAGTGTAGCGGACGTGGAAACCAAAAAAAAACTAAGTGCTGATAGTTAAAGCTGGTCTCTGCGGCACCGTCCGCTACATAGTATAGCGGACGAGGAGGGTATGAAAAAAACTAAGTGTTGGATAGTTGGGCTTTCTGCTGGACCGTCCGCGCTATAGTGTAGCGGACGTGGAAACCAAAAAAAACTAAGTGTTGATAGTTAAAGCTGGTCTCTGCGGCACCGTCCGCTACATAGTATAGCGGATGAGGATGGTATGAAAAAAAAACTAAGTGTTGGATAGTTGGGCTTTCTGATGGACCGTCCGCTCTATAGTGTAGCGGACGTGATAGTTATAGTTGGTCTCTGCGGCACCGTCCGCTACATAGTATAGCGGACGAGGAGGGTATGAAAAAAAACTAAGTGTTGGATAGTTGGGTTTTCTGCTGGACCGTCCGAGCTATAGTGTAGCGAAGGTGGACACCAAAAAAAAACTAAGTGTTGATAGTTATAGCTGGTCTCTGCGGCACCGTCCGCTACATAGTATAGCGGACGAGGAGGGTTTGAAAAAAAACTAAGTGTTGGATAGTTGGCCTTTCTGCTGGACCGTCCGCGCTATAGTGTAGCGGACGTGGATAGAACCAAAAAAAAAAACTAAGTGTTGATAGTTATAGCTGGCTTTCTGCGGCACCGTTCGCTACATAGTATAATGGATGAGGACGATACCAAAAAAAATAAGTGTTGGATAGTTGGCCGTTTTGCGGGACCATCCGCGCTATAGTGTAGCGGACGTGGAGAGAACCACAAATGAATAATGATATCTCTTCCAAGTGTTAGGAATTTGTAGACATTGTAGCGGATGGCGAAAATTCTGTTTTAATAAATTGGCGACCGAAGACTTGTTTTAGCGACGAAATCGACAATCTCAAAATAGTGGGAGACTTATTTTCACGACGAAATCAACAATCTCAGTATCGACGGAAACTCAAACGGCACAATTAAGAACATAAAATTCTGAACAATAATTAACATTACATAAAATTATTCATAAAATTATTCAATACATAATTTAGGGTTCAACATTGGGGGAAAGAAGTTTTTTCACAAGTGCTCCGATCAATCACCGTCACTTGAAAATTCCACTTTCCCGTGTGTTCAAACACTACAAAGTCCTCGAGCTGGAGGTCATGCTGCCGCACGAATTCGTTCCAACCCTCTGCGAAACAAATTTGACCTTTGTCGTGCTTCATCTTGATTCTAACATGCCATGACCCCTTGCGGCTGGTTAAAGTTGAATCGAAATAAATTGTGGTAAGCCAATCGGAAAAGGCTACCGGTATGTCCTAACATATTCACAATACAAAAAACACATAGGTAAGTTTTTAACCAAAGATCAAACTTTTAACACCAAAAGTAACACAGAGAAAGCGGGATGGCCTACAAGTTCTGTATCAAAACCAGGCATCATGACTTTGAAGAAGTGTCTGCCTGCAAGGTGCATGTTTCCTACAAATTTGTTGATGCTCGACAAATCAGAAGCCATCACGCTGGGAATGTCGCTGGAGGGGAGGACAGAGGTGTCGCTGGAGAAGTGGGTCACCGGAGATGTGGGTCGCCGTATATGGGGTAGCGGCTGGGTGAGATGTGCGAGACAGATAGAGAAACGGACAGAGTGATAAGATGATTGGACTCTGATTAATATATAACAGGATAGAGTCATCCGCTACATTGTGTGGTGGACGAAAAAAAGACCAAAAGTCTTTTTCTGTGGATCGTTCGCTACATTGTATAGCGGACATAATTAGGACTGTAAAGCCGTTTGCCACATTGTATACGTCAACACTGCCACATTGTATACGTCAACAACTTGTAGACGTCAATAACAAATTAGGAGTCTGCAGAGACGTCCGCTACATTGTATAGCGGACATAAAATAAAGTAAAAAATTTCAAAAACGTAGGAATTTTAAGACCCTACAGAGGCGTCTGGGGCTAAAAAAAAGAAACATAAACTTTTAGAGTTGATGGCTCACATAGGTCCATTAGAAAATATATAACAGTATTCGGTCGAAAGATTATTAGAAAAAAATTACAAAAAAATTATTACAAATGTCAAGCATAGTTCATGGCTTAAAAAAAAATTATAGGTCCACTGCAACTTGTTCGTCCTCATCTTCGGCATCATCTTCTTCCCCGTCTTGCAAACCCCCTGGACTTATCCTCAGTGCCTTGTAATGGTTCCGCTTGTCGTGGTCGGTCATTTTGTTGCACAATGCACACCTTCTCAACTTTTTAGGTTGAGTTGCCGTTTCAATAGAGCTTTTCATCCGCGTAGATCTCTTGCGGCCTTTCGTTTGCGATATAATTGGATCCAAAGGCCGGATATCATTGTCGTCTTCCTCCCCCGGCTCGTCATCTTCTGATCCCGTCATAGGCTCGGTGTCAACCGCATTGCTGACTGAAGCTGCTTCCAACTGGTCGACGATGGGCTCTTGCTGCTGAGCTACCTCGAGGAGATGTTTATATCCGACCATTGTAGCAGCACCCTTTACGGACAAACGGGTGAACATCGTCACCAGATGATTATACCGCAACGTCTCTGATTCTTCAAAGTCAGTATACGGGTGCTCCGAAAAGGAAATGGTACCGTGCAACCTGTTTGCACCTTTCGTCCACCGTGACATGAGGTATTTATCGGGGATTGTCCTGATATTCTTCTGTGTGAAAAATCACAGAATGTGTCTACACAGGATGCCATGGAACTCAAACTTCTTGCAAACACATGTCACCGAGTCCGTCAATGTGTCGTGGCTCACCGTATAAATTCTGCGCAGCTTCTCAGGGACGAGGTCATTCACGAGCGAATAAACCTTGTACTCACGCAACGACTTTTCTGCCACCTTGTTTATACTGTATCGGCCCGATTTTTGCAGCTCTACTTGGTATAGCAGGAAGATCTCCTTCGTATAGACTTTGGCACCGTTCAGCTCCAGCGGGGTCTCAAGCAACCTTCTCCTTTGCTTGTACGTGGTTGCAAAGTCTGCAGCCCTTTCTTTCACGAATAACGACGCAACCGCTTTTTGTGCGGATGTGACGAAACTCTTCAAATTGGTAGTTGTACCCACATAACTATCGAACGTGGCATTCATAGATTCACTCCTGCCCGTCGTTTTCATGCCCGCAGAAAAATGCCTCCTCGTGTAAACGCCAATCCATTGCTCTTTGAGCTGGTACAAGTGCTGGAGCCACTCGTTGTCTTGCAATGAGTAATCCTCAACAAGCTTTTCCCACCTCTCCTCAAATTCCTCAATCGTTAATGACTTATTAACGCACTTTTCAAAATCCTGTTTAAAGTCTGGATACTTTGCATACACGTGATGCAAACGTTCAGGGTATTTGTTGCTTATGTGCCAAGTGCACAAGTTGTGTCGAGTATCTGGGAAGACGGTAGCAATAGCCTTCTTCATTGCCAAATCTTGATCGGTGATGATAACGTTGGGTGCTTTGAAGTTCATTGCTTCCAGCCACACCCTAAACAACCATTCAAAAGAACTCTCGCTCTCGTCCCTTAACAAGGCGAACCCGAACAGGATGGAGTGATAATGATGATTGACGCCCGTGAAAGGAGCGAACGGCATCGAGTACTTGTTGGTACGGTATGTGGTGTCGAAAGTCACGACATCCCCAAAATGCTTATAAGCTAGCCTCGAACGACCGTCGACCCAAAAAATTGTGCTAACTCGATGCTCGTCGTCAAGTTTATAATCGAAGGTAAACTGCGGGTCCTCCATCTGCATCCGTTTCAATAGGCTCATTGTGGCTTGAGCATCATTGAGGTCATACGCGGCTCGTCTATGGGTTCGGACCGCGTTACGAACGTCTGTCGTGTTAAAGTTTAAATTTTGAATTCCCCCAGCCTGTTCAGCAAGAACATTAACAATCTCGGTAGGTCCAATCCGCGCATTGCTCATTGTGTGAATTAGGCTCCTCGCGACCTTTCTTGTGTTGATGCATCTGACTCACCTTAGAAGGGGTTACTAACGGGTGATTGTGTGCCAGTTCCAGGCTGGTAATAAGCCAATGATCTTGCTTGGGTTTATAGCTTACGAACATCTTGACCTGGCAATTTGTGCGCTCAAAGCAATCCCGTCTTCTACGCGAATATCCTATTTCGTCATCACTGTCATCGTTGCCTACGCGTGTCTCATTTTGCACGGGTTTCTGCCCCTATGACACTCGTATAAGCGAGAGCATATCTTTTTCGTTACGTTGCTTGTTCTTGTAGTTTTTATTCTAATGCCAAAACCAACCCTCAATGAATACGCTCGAAAACATTCTTCAGCTTCTTCCAATGTTTGAAAAGTTCGTCCTAGATACGGATCACTAGCATCTACGGGGGTGTTGGAGCTCGACACGAAATCAGACATTGTGAAACGAGACCTATGTAGAAATAGACTACGCTTAACAATCAAATGACATTTTCAACTGAAAATATTATCTCAAAATTATCTTGGCGAATAGACCAGATTTAGGATGACAAATATACCATATACATAATCTCAAAAGTGTCTCCCATTTTGCTCATTATAAATTTATTGAACATAACAAATTAAAATTACTAAGATAAACAGAAAATTCATCATGCCAAAATATAACAAACATATCTCAAAAAATTTGATTTTAAATAGGATACATGTGTCGAAGTTAGTGAACCTCAAAAAAATCAAAATTAACTACAATGAATTAGTTTAAAGTTAACAAATTAATTTCTAGAACATCACAAGTTGATGAATAGAGTGACAAATTTCTAGAACATCACAAAGATCTATACTTTTTTGTCTAAAAAAATAAATTATACTTTATCGGTCAATCCACCCAGAAAATGTTTGAGATCACAAACTTACCTTACTTGAGTGAAGCTTGAAGCAAGTGTTAGTCGAAACTTGAGGGGAGCTGAAAATGGAAGCAAGTGAATCTGAAGGAGAACTGAAAATTTTGCTGAAAGAGCTAAAAATGCTGCCGACACTGACACGTGCAGAAATAAAGGTCCATAAATATAATTTTGCATTTAGAACTGTAGCGGACACTGTTGACGTGACACCTACCGAGGAGAATGAGGCTCTGACGGTAGACTTTCTTGGCAGGTGACGGGACAGGTACTGACATGTGTCTGCCTAGGGGTCATCCGCCACACAGTGTGGCGGACGACTTTTTGTCAGGGCCCCTCAGTCGTCTGCTATACAGTATCGTGGACGGCGTGAAGGGGCAAAAAGGTAAAATAAGCCGTCCGTGATACTGTGTCGCGGACGACTGACAGTTTTAAAAAAAGGCGCGATCTGGGCCGTCCATCTTTCGGGATGGACAGTCCAGATCGCGCTAGCAAATACCCCATTTTGCTAGCGCTATCAAGGGATCAGCTCCCTATATATATGTATATATATATATATATATATATATATATATATATATATATATATATATATATATATATAGAGAGAGAGAGAGAGAGAGAGAGATTTTTTCGTAGTGATTAAATTATCGAACGGCTGTGACGTTGCCAAATTTCCTTAAGAATCTGAAAAGGATGCCCACATGGCCACGACAGACTTTATCCTTTTTCTCATAATGACAATCCTACCTCTCTGACTATTTACGGCATCCTTGGTCCGTCAGTCGAGATACTAATTTTATACGTTTTTTAAAAGTTAAGTACTTCTTTAGCGTACATTCAAAGTCTTGTACTAAAACTGTCCAGAATGTAAAGTTAAGGGTACAGTTTTGAGATTTGTCCTAAAGTAAATGAATAGTAAAAAAATAATTTTATATATGATTTCAAGAGAAAATTACTTCTTAAGCTATCCTTTTTTAAAAAAGAAAATAGTAAAATTCTCATTTGATGTGAACTAATTGAAAACTCATTGAATTAATGCTTAACTTTTTGAATTCTTTATTTTAGACTTCTAAATCTTAATTTCAAGTACAATTTAACATTAATTTGTCATTCCGAGTATAAAAAAACAAATTTGTTTAATCACAAAAATATCTGCCGCATAAATCTTTTACTCATGTCTTGCCTACTGCATTTATCAAATCTTAATACAAATCAATGACAAATTCATGAAAAGCAAAATATTAGTTTTTTTTTGGTGTGGTTTCTTTATACATGTATAAGTACGATGAACTAGACGTAAACAAAGACTTTATACACTTGAATTTCTTTTACTCAATCATATAATAATATAATCATTCATAAAAAAAGTCATCTCATGGTAAATCTTAAGTATTATCACTAATTAGCTGTCGTCTTTTAAAATTATGTGAACTCTCGAATTCAATTAAATTCAATAAGCAAATTATGCATTTATGTCTCCACTGTTGTTTAACGATTGTTTCCATTAGATTGTCAGTTCAATCCAAAATATAACTCGATTTTTTTTATTTTTGTCTATCTTCACAACAGTATAAAAAGAAAAATATGTTTCACAAAGATATGATTTAGTATAATTCTTTTTAGTCTCTTAGTTTATTGAATTTCATAAATTTCAAGGTAAGTTGATTAAAAGATAAAATATAACTGATCCGGGCCTTTTCTGGGTTCATGTTCTTTTTCTTAGGAGGTCGTGGCAACATCCCATCATTTTTATTTTTTTATTTAATTCATTTTTTACTTCTACTTGTTAAAGCATCACATGTATGCATCATGACTCTTCACTATTTTATTAAAAAATTTACAACTTTTTGGACATAAACTTAGGTCCCGTTTGACAAAATTTTTTTCCCTCTTTTTTTTTTTTAAAAACTGAAAAAAAAAGAGCGTTTGGTAACCATTTTTTTTTCAATTTAAAAAATCAGTTTTTAAACTGCAGAGTAAAAAAAAAACTCCAAAAACTGGTTTTTTTTTCACTTTTGGTTTTTTTTTTTCGACCACCACCACCACCCTCCCACCGCCGGCAGCCACCTCAGGCGACCACCGCCGGAGACTGCCGGCCGCCGGCAGCCACCTCCGGCCGCCGGCGACCACCGGCAGCCACCTCCGGCCGCCGGCAGCCACTGCCGGAGACTGTCGGCAGCCATCTTCGGCCGCCGGCGGCCACCGCCGGAGACTGCCGGCAGCCACCTCCGGCCGCCGGCGACCACCGCCGGAGACGGCCGGCAGCTACCTCCGGCCGCCGGCCACCACCGCCGGTGACTGCCGGCAGCCACCTCCGGCCGCCGGCGACCACCGCCGGAGACTGCCGGCAGCCACCTCCGGCCGCCGGCCACCACCGCTGGTGAATGCCGGCAGCCACCTCCGGCCGTCGGCCACCACCACCACCACCGTCGACCACCGCTACGCCCCACCACCGCCACCGCAAACCACCAAAAAAAAAAACTCAAAATAAAAAGGGTTACCAAACACCAAAAAAAAAAACCTCAAAAAAAAAAGGGGTTATCAAACACCCACTTGTTTTTATAAAAAAAAAAATTAAGCTGCTCTTTAAAAACTGAAAACCGAAAAAAAAAATTTGTCAAACGAAGCCTTAGTAAACCTTATAAGAGTAAAAATTAATTATACACCTTTTTAAGCTCTACCTATTCAATTTACTTAGATGTTAGGTCTTAATTGTGACTAGTAACACTTCAAAAGTACTTTAAAAGACAAAATAAAATCTCACAAATGTAAAATATGAAAATTATGTACAAAATTAAAGAATATAATTCTCAAATGAATAACTTTCGTTTATTTTTACCAAAATAACATACAAACTGAGTACGACTTAATTCTTAAAAGATACTTTAAAATGCCAACATGACAATTTACTTAAGAAATTAACTCTGAACTAGAAATCATATACACCAATAATTAAATGCAATTAGAAAAAGAATCAACCCGAATGACTTAATTCTTAAAAGTGCGTTGAAATACCAAAATAAAGTTTGATTCACCAATTGTTTTTAATGATTAATGAATTAAAAATGAACAGTAGCATGCATGATCCCGACCCCACTTAGTTTATTACATAATTTGATAAATTAGAAAATTCTTTTTCGTTGAAATTTTTAAGCTACACAGTATAAGGTTATGAAATATGTATGATATGCACAGATTCATTAAATAATTAATATTTGATTCAATATGCAAAAAGTTCTACTAACAATAGCAATAAGAAAATACACGTAAAAATGTCACATGATATTCTTTTAACCTCGTTCAATTGTAAGACTTTTGTACAAGATGAAGCATTGTAGATTGTGAAAGCGACACATAAGAATTTTTTCAATGTTCTTTTTCTTTCTTACCCCTTTTACTTAAGAATCACATCATCATGTTTTTTTTTTGGTATTCTTTTATATTTTAATCCCTACTTATTAACTTCTTACAATATAAACATTATAAAACTAGAAACTAATTCTATAGATTCTCAAACTCTACCTCATCAATATAAATACTTGTTTGGCCTTACTTTTAACTATTAACATTTTTAAAGCACTCAAATATAGCAAAATGAAATCTAACAAATGTTGAATACGAGAAACATCAAAGGATTAATAGTTCATAACTTAAAAGGTTATATAAATATCCTTTTTACGGAAGCAACATTCATAAAGAATATGACTCGATGCTTAAAAGACTTTAAACTATCAAAATAATAGGATAGTTAAAAAAATTAGTTTTAATAATATAACCCCAAATTCTTATAAACATCACATTCTCCGATAGGTGCAAAAAGAAAAAGATTCATACCTAGTATGACTAAAATTTTAAAAGTACTCTAAGCTATTAAAATAACAGTATATTTTACAAATTAATTTTTTACTAAAAACCTCAAAATCTAAAGGTTCACCTCATCAACCGATTAAGTTATAGGATCCAATTTGATTACTAGAGCTCAAATAAACTCTAAAAATAAAAAAGAATGTTTTGTTGATTACAAGAGCTCAAATAAACTCTAAAGGTTCACCTCATCAATTGATTAATGTTTGTAATAGTATACGAAATAAAAATTAGATCTTAAAATAAACGTTGTAGCTCATAAGTCCAAAAATGTTTTATATACTCCTACTTAGTACATGAACTTAATAGGACTTAAGTATGAGTACAATCACCTAAATATACGAAATAATAAGACCTCAATCGACAATCTAATTTGAGGATAAGACTAATCATTATTATCTAATTTTTTATCTCAATATTTTGCAAAGTTTTTATACAATGCTATGAAACTTTTATGACAAAGTCAAAAAGTGTGAATTATATGTGAAATTCACATAATAGGCCTTAATTTTGACTATTAACATTTCAAAAATACTTTAAAATAACAACATAAGATCCCACCAAGGGGAATTACAGAAATTATATTTGAAATTCTAAAATAAATACTTTGCAACTTAAAAGATTTATTTTCTAATTGTTTAACCTCAATACTCCAAAATGTTACATGGAATGAGAATAATCATCACTATTGTTTAACCTCAATACTCCAAAATGTTACATGGGATGAAAATAATCATCACTAATTGTTTAATCTCAATTATGTGTAAAGCTTTTAGAACACTCTGACATTTTTATGATGAATTTAAATAATTATTAGCACTAAATTGTACATATATTTCTAAATTAGTTGTCTTAAAAATCTTCAAAAACACATCAAAACGGATCGTCATAAATGATCTTGGAGGAAAATAATTAAAGCACGTATATTGTCACTAAACAATGGTAAATTGTCTCTTTTTAAGGTTAATTTGGTATTTTAAAGGAACGTTTATTTCAAAGTAAGTAAAATAGTTCCATGTGCTTCCGTTTCTATCACAAACTCTATTTTCATAGTGTTTTTTTAGTAGGTTATTACAGTTTACATAATAATTTACTAAATTAATAGTTTATGCTTTTTTTTTTACCTTCTTATATGATTTTTCTTTTTCAATGCAAAGGATTGTAATTTGTCAAAAAATGAAAATGTTAATCAATGATGTGTGCAATAAAGTGAAAAAAAAATGAAAGAAGATGTCTACAATTATTTAGATGGAGAATTAGCAAAAACTTAAATGAGTGGGAAAAAAACAGTTGTGCTTGATTTGTTGAATTTTTAACTCCTGAAGCTCTCTGTTTTTATACAAAAATAAAATTAGTTCTGATCTTAATTGAAAATAAAGTAAGAAATTGTTAATTTGTATGGAATAATTGATCATCTTATTGCATGCTTTAATTTTTAAATTATTCAGTACACTTGAAAATTTAATATTATTACTCATTTCGAGTATAAAAAGAAAATTTAGCTATTACAAAATCATATGCAATGTGATTTAAATATGATTTTCTATTTATGTCTTGTCTGCCAAATTTTACAAATCTTGATTCAAAGCCCCAATAGAAAATTTATAAGAAACAAAATATTAGTTTTTTTTTATTTGTGCACATCCGTACATACAATAAGCTATGCATTCTTCAATCGACATTTCTCTTTTACTCAAATCACATAATAATACTCCCTCCGTCCCACAAAAAAATGACCATGTTTTTCTTTTTGTATCGTTCCACAAAAATTACTCACTATTCAAATTAAGAAAGATTCTGTATGTATTCTTACATATTTATCCCTTTTGCACTTTTGTATTCGGTCAATTACCGTAGTGTCCCTGAGGTTAATTAAGGTAAAATTACAAGCGTATCCATACTTTGGGACATGAGCACTTATGTCTATTGACCACAAGGAATACCAAAAATGCATAACGGGTTGTACAAAAAGACTAGATTGCCTCTTTGAACAAACACAATCCCTAATCTGCCCATGGAAGGGTTACTTTTCTCTTCTTCCTCTTTAGAACCTTCCATCGAAGCAGCATCGGCATAGTGCTGGCGTCGGCGCTAGTACCACTATAACATCAGTCACCAAGGCTTCCCTCCTACCACCCTGTCGGTAGTTATCCTCGCCACTTACCCCTGCGCAGCCCCCTCCTTCGCCCAATTTTTCCGCAGCCTCTCCCTTGCCCAACCCCTATGAAGCCCCTCCCTCGCCCAGCCCCTATGCAGCCCCTCCTTCCCCCAACCTTGCTAAGCCCAACACTGTCATAGCCCCCTCCTTCGCCCAATCCTGACGAAGCCCCCACCTTCGCCTAACCTTGCTAAGCCCAACCTCTTTTGAACAAGGTTGTTGAAACACAGCTACAACAAGAGTTTAGGGTTGTACTAATGGATTGCAGCAATGGACCAAGGTGTTGAGGTGGTGTTGGGATGATGTGAAGGTATGGTGTGCGGTGGGGCAGGAGGATGGGTCGACGACGGTGGTGTTGGGATGATGGGAATGTATGGTGTGCGGTGGGGCAGGAGGATGGGTCGACGACGGCGGGGTAGGGGATGAGGGGGTGTGTGTGAGAGAGAGAATATGTGTGTGTGTGTGTGTGAGAGAGAGAGAGAGTGTGTGTGTGTGTGTGTGTGTGTGTGTGGATTGTAAACCCTAATTATTAAATTAGGTTTTGAAAACCTTAATTTATAAAAACTAAGTTTCAAGGACACTAATTTTACAAACCCTAATTATTGAATTAGGATTTGAAAATCCTAATTTGAAATCCTTATAGAATATATAGCGGGTATAGGGGGATTTGCAATTATGGTGAAAATTCCATTTTCGCTCCCAAACCTCTACAAATATTGTCTTTTTGATCATTTCTTCACAACAGCTCAGGCATCGACCCAGGAAGAATCCATTCCCACGAATTATGAAATTAGACAATATTTCCCAAACCAATTTATTATGCCTTTTCATTGGGATTGGTTTATAATCAAAAAAGTGTTTGTGATTATTCCATAGTTGACACTAATTTGAAAACTCTAATCGGTTTGAAACCCTAATTTATGAACATTAAGTTTCAAGGACACTAATTTTACAAACCCTAATTATTGAATTAGGGTTTGAAAATCCTAATTTGAAAACCCTAAGTTAGTTACAAGGACACTAATTTTACAAACCCTAATTATTGAATTAGGGTTTAAAAATTCTAATTTGAAAACCCTAAGTTTCTAGGACACTAATTTAAAAACCCTAATCTTCAAATTAGGGTTTGAAAACCATATATTTTAAATTAGGGTTTAGAAATCCTGATTTGAAAATTAAAAAAAAATCAGTATATACAGGACAAGGGCAATATTATCATTTTGAAAATACATATTTGTGACATCATTAAAAAGTACACTTTTGGACGGAACCCTGACATATGGACACAAGTGTTACATTTTTAATGTATCTGGTTACAGTTTATTACTTTTTGAAAATTAGTGTCCTTAACTGTAATTTCATCATAACCTCAGGGACACTGCTGTAATTAATCATTTTTTAAATTATATTTCTTCCTGCATATATAACTCATCACAAACTCATTTTCTCTCTCCTAACCTACTTTTTTTATTTTCTTATTATATTTCTCTTTTCACATTTAATTCTTAACTAACTCATTTCTCTCTCCTTACCCACTTTCTTCCCTTCCTTTCTCTAAAGGGTAGAATGGAAAACACATAATAAAAGATTTAAATCCTTAATATGCGAGCAAAAAAAATGTGATCAATTTATGTGGGATGGACAGAGTATATTATTTGGATTTCTCCATTCGAGTGTCAATAGCCTCACGCACAACGCATTAGGCGATCCTGATATGACTATGCAAACAATATTTATTGGATTCTTGTACATTAAAAAATAAAGAAGAATATAAAGAACTAAAAGATTAGCATGTTAGTGAAAATTAGATACATTTTTATCTTGATAGTTGTTCTAGATATATAAATGCGATGTATTAGGATAGTGATGTACCAAAATGATATATATTTTCAATATTTTACACAGGTGTCGTCAATATGACTAACTAATCATCTTAGGTAGTAGGCTAGGCTAATTTGTTCATGAAATTTATATACATTAATGATGTCGATTATTATGTTTTATCATGTATATATGTATTACCTCTGAGGAAATCATTTTATTTATTGGTTTTTTTAATCCAAAACATAATCGACTACGCTAAAATATATGATTGACGAGAAAATCAAATTACATCTCAACTCATGGATTTGCACATGTCCATTAGCTAGTTAGTTATAAGAAAAAAACAAAGATACTTGTAATTCACTGTTTAGCTACTAGCAAGGGTCATCACGACCTAATCTCATATGCGTCCGATTACGGTTTTCTCATTTCACCATTCAAAAGTATTTTTTTCTTCATTACACCCAAGTCTGTGATATATATATATATATATATATGGGGACCGATCCACATCTGCCGGTGGAGAAATAACAATTTCTCCACCGAACCGCAGGTAAGAGCAGCGGTTGGGCCACGTGGCGCAAAAGGGACGAAAAGGGACGAAAAAGGACGAAAATACTATGAGAAATTCACGAAAATATCACGAGAAAATGAAAAACTCGTGAGAAAATGGTGGCATTAATGCCCAACCGCAACTCCTACATGCGGTTGGCATTATTGCCTTCCATGACCCCCACCTTGCCCCCCACCCGTCACCCCCCTTGCCCCCCACCCCGTGGCCCCCACCCTATGTCCTTTTCCCCCACCCGTGAACCCCCCTTCCCCCACCCGTGAACCCCCTCTTCCCCCACGAGTCATTACCACCCTACCCCCCACCCCCACGTGTCATTCCCCCTTCCCCCTCCCTGTTGTTCACTCACGGTTCTTCTCTTCCTCTCTCACTTTTCTCTCTATAAAATCCCTCCTCCCCGAATCATTTCTTCCACTCTCCTCATTCTCCTTATCTCACCTACATACAAACAAAAAAAATTTACGCTAAAAGATCGGTGGATAACCGCTAGAAGATCGGTGGATTTTTCTTGAAATATATCAAGTTAAAACAAGTAAGTATTTTTCAATTTGTTCTTACCAATTGATTGTTTAAATTGTGTTACGCTTAAATTGTTCTTACAATAGTCTAAAATTCGTGTTTAGGGCGTCAAAATTACGTTTTGACAAATCGGGGTATTACATTCGAAAAATTCCAAAATAGCGATTTTTTAGGGCGTCAAAAATAGAATTTTTCATGAATTTATAAAAAATAGCTAGAGCTAGATTTTGCCAAAGTACAAAACAGAGACCCTAGTTATTTTCAAAAGATCTGTATCAGGTAAAACTTTCAGATTTTTCCAAAGACTGGAAAGGGGTTAACTGATACGCGCAACCTTGTAACTTTGCAGTGTAATTTAAAATATCAAGCCAGCGCGATTTCGCGCGAAACTTTTATGAGAACCCTAGGGTGTTGGGAAGTTCCATTCTACAGGAATTTGGGCCATTCCGAAGCCGTTAGCTAATTTTTTGGCCGAACGGGCTTTTAAGCGCTCGATTCGGACACTGGTTCGGGATTTTTAGGCGAAAAATCTGTAAAAGACTTTTTAGATCAAGAATGAACTCAGGAAGCTTAAAATAGCATTTTAAAGCACTTTTGATATTTTCTGAAGCCAGGGGATATTTTGGTAATTTGCCACCCCGCGAGGGGTGTTTTGGTAATTTTCCTGAAAAAAAGTTTTTTGGTCCAGAAATATAAGTAAAACACCTGAATGATTGTTTTAAAGCTGGTTTGATGGCATTAGGGTGACAATGAACCCCCGGGGGCTATTTTGCTAATTTTACATTACACAAATTTGTGCTTAAAATAACTTTTAGTTCAGGAAATGGTGTGAGACACCTGAAAAGTTATTTTAAAGAGTGAATTCAGGAAGCTTAAAATCCCGTTTCAAAGCACTTTTCAGATTTTTTTTTTGTCAGGGGGCATTTTGGTAATTCGCATCCCCGATAGGGGTATTTTCGTAATTTTGCAGCGTTAAGTTTTTCAAAGGATTTCTTAGTCCAGAAATGTAAGAAAAGCACCTGAAAGATTGTTTTGAAGCTGATTTGGGGCGTTAGGGTGATAATGAACCCCCGGGGGCATTTCGGTAATTTGCCGCTCATCGGGGGCTATTTTGCTAATTTTACATTATACCAAATTTCCCGAAAGACGGTGGTTTAAATAAATTTTATTCTTCTTTTATTTAAATTTATGACTTGTTGAGAATGATATAATTTTTATTTTTTAGATTCCAGTATAAATATGGATGCAACTGGAGGAAATAATTTTTGTGAAGGTTCTGATCCACCTTACGTTGGTCAAGTTTTTCAAGCACTGGACGAAGTTGAAGCATACTATAGAGCATATTCGAAAACGATAGGTTTTGGTATTAGAACTAAGACGACTAGAAAACGGGCGAATACAGATCAAATTTGTGCAAGACTATTTGAGTGTCATAGAGGAGCACCGCATGTAACTCCGGTCGTTCGGATCAGTGACGAAGGGACAACAAGACAAAGAAAACGGGACACATTTCTGGGTACCGGCTGCAAGGCCCATGTGTATGCAGTACACCGAAAAAATGAAAACCATTGGGTTGTGACAGGAGTGGAGTTGAGCCATAATCATCAGTTGATGACCCCTAGTAAGATTGGTCAAATTCATCAACACCGAGAAATAAGCGCGGCACACAGACAACTAATTTTTACAATGGCCGAGGCTAAAATTCCACCTTCTAAGATGATGGGGGTTTTCTCAAGCCAGGCTGGGGGGATTGACAAGTTGAGTTTCAACGAAGTAGACCTTCGAAATGAACTTCGTGCTCAGAGGAGAGAGTCTTTCGGTAAGAGTGATTCTCAAACTACACTTGATCTCTTCAGGTCCCTTCAGAGTGAGAATTCTGGATTTTTTTACAGTCTCCAACTGGATGATGAGAACCGCATTAGTACTATATTTTGGGCGGACCCCCGTTCTAGAGCTGCTTACCAAAATTTTGGGGATGTTGTGACGTTTGACACCACATACCGCACCAATAAGTACTCTATGCCTTTTGCTCCGTTCACCGGGGTGAACCACCACTATCAGTCAATCTCGTTTGGCTTTGCCCTGCTTAGGGATGAGACGGAGGAGTCATTTACGTGGTTATTTGAAACGTGGCTTCAAGCAATGTATCATATTCCTCCAAAGACCATCATCACCGACCAAGATCTGGCAATGAAAAATGCAATCGCTAAGGTCCTTCCAGATACTCACCATGGCCTGTGCACATGGCACATAAGCAACAAATATCCCGAACGGCTTCACCATGTATATGCAAACCATCCGTCATTCAAGACTGACTTTAATACATGTGTGAAGAAATCGTTGACGGTAGACGTGTTCGAGGAGAGGTGGGCCACGTTAATGGATGACTACTATTTGCACAATCATGAATGGTTACAATCGTTGTATGAGATCAAGACACAGTGGGTCGGTGCCTACACCAAGAAGTTTTTTGCAGCCGGAATGACTACGACCTCGAGAAGCGAAGCTATGAATTCATTCTTTGATGGGTACGTAGGCCAGTCTTCAAGTATAGCGGAGTTCGTACTAGAGATGCAGAAAGCCGTTGACAGGCAATTGTACCGTGAGAGAGAAGCCGACGCGGCTACAGTTTGCAAAGAAAGAGCTATACTACTTTATTCACCTTTAGAGGCTCATGCGGCTCAAGTCTATACCAAGGAAATGTTTCGACAGTTTCAAGAGGAACTACTAAAGTCGAATCAATATGGCATGACAAAGTTGCACGAGTATTCCACCAGAGATATCAAGGTTTATGCTTTGACAAATGTGACGAATTTCGCCAATCCGTGCTCTTCGTCGGCTCCGAGGAACAGACGACATTTTACCGTAGCAGTTTGTAAGGACACCGGGTTGGTTAATTGCAACTGTCAACTGTTTGAGCATAAAGGTATACTTTGTCGACACGCGTTGAGGGTTTTGAGCGCCAAGAATGCTAGTGAAATCCCTCCACAGTATATCTTGGAACGGTGGACGAAGGAAGCCAACAGAGTCCACGGTCACATTCCTTACGTGCCCAATGTTTCAGTTGATTTCGAGCAATCTGAGTCGCTGCGATATAATCACCTTTGTAACATCATGCACGGTTTATCAATGGATGCAGCGTCGACATTTGATGGGTACAGGTATCAAGTTGAAGCAGCCGCACGGGATAAGGCTAAGCATGCACAGTTTAGGATGGCATTACCAGAAACTGTGGACACTCCGATTACTCGGACAACTCCAGGCGGTAGATTCAATCGAGCCAAACAGCCAGTCATTGACGGCATTGACCTACAAGGTGAGGAGGACGACATTTTTTATCCAATTATTTCTCAAACAAAAGGGCAAAAATGAGCAATACGCATGAAGAATCCGGTTGGTCGTAGGCCCTCAGGCCCACACCCTAGGCCACGTCTCATCGGAATCTACCAACGGTTGTGGACGACCCATGGGTAGCCTCTCGTAAGACCAAACCTGTGAATGCAAACATTATATGGAATTAGTAATTAATCCCGAATATATTGACTAAGGATCCTACCAAGAAAATAAATGCTCATACCTGTAATAGAGTCAGGCAGGCGGCAATGGACTTGGCACCGTTTCTCGTAGCCTTATGCAGTGCTCGATATAGGTGCGCAAGGACAGCTGAACCCCACGAATAGGAGTATACCTCCTCAAGATCCTCTAAGAACACCATATACTTCGGATGCACCCTGTTTTTCGAATGCGTCGGAAGTAATATAGCTCCAATAATATATAGAAGGAATGCCTTCGTATACGTCACGAAATCTTGAGGAGTGATTCATCCGGTAGCACGCCGTACTGCTCTCTCAGCCATTTAAGCTTGACGCCGTTTGTTGTAAGCGCTGCCCTTGGAATTCCCGGAAAATACTGCATAGCCATATTCGCTATGGATGCAGACGGCACGTTCAGAGTAACGGGTCTGCCGTGACATGGGATTCCAAGTATAAATCCGACGTCCTCTAACGTAACAGTCATTTCACCAAACCGGAAGTGAAATGAGTTCGTCTCGCTCCTCCATCGTTCAACTAGAGCGGATATAAGGCAATCGTCGTGTCGAGACCATTTCCCGCAATCGGTGAACAGGGTTAAATTTTGACGGTGTAATAGCTGTATTTGTTCTTTGTTTAGTACCCACTCTTCAAGGTGCCTTGTGCTTTGAATTGTTTCCAAAACACCCCTATCGACACCATCAAATACGTGCCTCGCGACGTGGTCATCGTCATCGTATAGGATTGATGTATCATGAGGTCCAGAGCTGAAATTCATACCTTTAAGAACAAAATATAATTATAAACCAACTTAGCGTCCATAATATCCATAATATTTACATTCCAAAACTATAACTGGATCTTTAACCTAGCTTACCAACACATTAGCAATAGTCATTATTTCAATGTATTAAAACAAATCCTCACTTCCCACCACTCCGAACGCTTAATTACGCTAGTTCCCACTGAATTTAGCGCCAACGTGGTTATATAGCAATATACCCCCCGATGGCCCCTACACTCCCAACACCTCAAAACCACTTTAAAGTCAAGTTTTTAAATGTATTACGTCAATTATATACCAAATATATCAGGAAAAATTTTAAAGGGGGAAAGTTACCAAAACACCCGCTACTTATGCAAAATATCCCCTGGCAGTCATCGCCGGTGCGTCACAAGGTTCAGAACATCCGGAACAAAATAAGTTTTCGGGTGTCTCACACCTTTTCCTGAACTAAAAGTTATTTTAAGGTATGAATTTTAAGCTGGATCCTTCCTAGCAAAATAGCCCCCGATCAGCGGCAAATTACCGAAATGCCCCTGAGCGTTCACTATCACCCCAACGCCCCCGAACCAGCTTCAAAACAACATTTCAGATGGTTTACTTACATTTCTGGACTAAAAAGTCGTTTGGAAAACTTGGCGCGGGAAAATTACCAAAACACCCCTTGGCGCGGGAAAATTACCAAAACACCCCTACGCGAGCCAAATCAGCTTCAAAACAACATTTCAGGTTTTGTAATTACATTTCTGGACTAAAAAGTCCGTCGAAAAACTTAGCACTGTAAAATTACCGAAATACCCCTCTCGGGGCGGCAAATTACCGAAATGCCCCTGGCATCGAAAAATATCAAAAGTGCTTCGAAATGCTACTTGAGGCTCCCTGAATTCATTCTTGACATAAAAAGTATTTTACGGAGGTTTCGCCCAAAAATCCCGAACCGGTGTCCGGATCAAGCGCTTAAAGGGCCGTTCGGCCAAAAAAATAGGTAACGGCTTCGGAATGGCCCGAATTCCTGGGGAATGGAACTTCCCAACATCCTAAGGTTCTCATAAAATTTTCGCGCGAAATCGCGCTAGCTTGATATTTTAAAATACACTGCAGAGTTACAAGGTTCCCCGTATCAGTTAACCCCTTTCCAGTCTTTGGAAAAATTTGAAATTTTAACCTAAGACAGATCCTTTAAGAATAACTAGGGTCTCTTTTTTGCATTTTGGCAAAATCTAGCTCTAGCTATTTTTTATAAATTCGTGAAAAACTGTCTATATTTGGCGCCCTAAAAAATCGCTATTTTGGAATCTATAAATGTAATACGTTGATTTGTATAAACCTAACATTGAATTATAAGGAAATTCAAAATACTTACTTGTTGTGACTTGATGTATTTAAAGAAAAATCTACCGATCTTCTAGCGGTTATCCACCGATCTTCTAGCGTAAAATTTTTTGGTTTGTATTGTTATGGAGATTATGTAGGTGAGATATGAAGTACGAAGGAAGTTGGTAAAAGACAACAGAGTGCAGAAGAAGGGTTCGGGGGAGGGGATTATAAAGAGAGAAAAGTGAGGAAGAGAGAAGAAAAAAGACAGAAAAAAGTGAGGAAGGGTGGTTGTTTATGCGGCCAAAGGCTGCGGCAAAAAAAAAAATTTCGGCAGAAGGACACCACGTGGGGGGCATCATGGGGGAGGGAAGGACGACACGTGGCATCGAGGGAAGGACACCAGGTGGGGGCATCACCCGGGGACGCCACGTGGCAGGGGGAGGGGACGCAACGTGGCAAAGGAGGGACCAACCGCGGGTGGTATGAGCGGTTGGGCCACGTGGCAGGGAGAGGGGACGCCACGTGGCAGGGGAGGGGACCAACCGCGGGTTGTATGAGCGGTTGGGCCCTGCGGATGAGGGGAGGGGACGCCACGTGGCAGGGGGAGGGGACCAACCGCGGGTGGTATGAGCGGTTGGGCCACGTGGCAGGGGGAGGTGACGCCACGTGGCAGGGCCATCGCCCCAATCGCTGGTTGTTCATGCGGTTGGGCCACGTGGCAGGGGGAGGGGATGCCACGTGGCAGGGCCGTCGCCCCAACCGCTGGTTGTTCATGCGGTTGGGCCACGTGGCATGGGGAGGGGATGCCACGTGGCAGGGCCGTCGCCCCAACCGCTGGTTGTTCATGCGGTTGGGCCACGTGGCAGAGGGAGGGGATGCCACGTGGCAGGGCCGTCGCACCAACCGCCGGTTGTCCATGCTGTTGGGCCACGTGGCAGGGGGAGGGGACGCCACGTGGTAGGGGCCATGAGGTTGGGCCACGTGGTAGGGGTGGGGGACGGCACGTGGCAGGGCATATTAATGCCAACCGCTGGTTGTGCATGCGGTTGGTGTCCTTTTTCTCCTTCTCGCCATTTTCTCACCATTTTTCTCACCATTTCTCGTGCCATTTTCGCCATTAATGCAGTGGCCGTACGCCTTTTTCGCCTTTTTCGTCCACGTGGCCCAACTGCTGCTCTTACCTGCGGTTCGGTGGAGAAATTGTTATTTCTCCACCGATGGGTGTGGATCGGCCCCCTATATATATATATAATTGTCATATTGGCACATATCTTCTAAAAAAAGTTAGGACGTTTAAAACGCAATGGACTGTTGCTTTCCAACTTAGAAGTGTTACTAGTCCATAATGCGGAGTATCTGGTCACAAGTTTGGTCAACCTTTTCCTCCTTGAGAAGAGGTAAGACATATCTTCGAGGTGTGTCAAAGCATCCAACTCAAAATTAATTGGTAATGAAGAAAAAGGCTCACAAGTGTTATATTCCCTCCATCCTTATGTATTTGATCATATTTTTATTTTGGGTTGTCCCAAAAATATTGATCACTTTCCATATTTAGAATAATTCCATATTTTGATGTTTATCCTTCTTATATTTTTTACTATATTTATGTCTCCACATTTAATCCTCAAGCAACCCATTCTTTTGGCTCACTTTCTTCCCAGCCTTTTTCTCTTTCTAGTAGAATGGAAAACTCATAAAATATAACTCATATCCTGAATAAGCGTAAAAGTCAAACACGATCAATTAAAAAGGAACCGAGGGAGTATATTGTAATATTACTTACTATTTTTTTATGTGGGATTTATCTTTTAACAAGTGGCTTTTAGATCAATAGAATAACTAAACGTGATACTAGAGATCTGGTTTGACAAAGTCTTGGGTTCGATTATTTTCGCTTACATTTGGCCCCCCTATTATTATAGTGTAACTTATTTGTACACTTGATAGTGGTGTACCTTAATTTTTCTGTACACGTACAATCAGGAACTTGCACGTGAAGGAGAGTATTATACATGATAATATTCTAGGTCCATTCTTTAACATTTTAAGTTTTTTGAATTGATAATAAATTAACAAAATAAAATTACATGTGAAACAAATGGGGTTGCAATTTGCACACTCTAGTGTGTGAGAGTATTGTGCTTACATAAAATATTTGGTCTAGAGAAAGTGTAAATGTAGAATGTTGGGATATTGGTACAAGGTGCGCATTGATGGTATGTGCTTGAAAGCAAGCAAATAATGTAAAACTAAGGAGTGTTTGAAACCATTTATTTATCTAGTTTTTTGTCCAATTCTGAAAATTGAAAAAATATCGACGTTTTTGGATCACGGTTTTCGTTTTTTTTTTCTTTAATTTTATAAACTAGTTTTCTGTAATACCCCGATATATTTTAACGGATTAGTTAAAAAAATTGCAATTAGTGTGACTGAATTTCTATCGATCATACTTAACAAAAATTTCTAGAAATCATAAGTTATGATTTAACGATGAGTGATACTAATCGAGCTACTTACTGACAATTAGCATAAACTATTTTTTTCTAAATAGTTAGCATCGATGTGTATTTTTAACGATAAACTATTTTCTTAACACCGATATACTTATAACAACGATATTTTTCATTTAACATCGATACTTTATTTAGCAGCTTTTAGCAATGATAAGTAAAGCGAGGTTATATAACAAGCCGTAAAATTATTCTAGTGTATTAATCTATCATAAATAATTAGTTTGAGTCTTTTCATAATTATAAAAAGTTTGGATTTGAAGTTTTAGCGACAAATGAATGAGTAGGGTTTCTATCCTTTGTCTAGCTGGGGTTTTATCTCTATATATTTTATGCATTCTCTTGGGGAGCCATCCAAGGCTTCCCTTCTAGCCGTCAGACCCACTTCGAGAAAGACATAGAGAGATCGAGCGAAAGAGGAACGAAGGGTCTTTTTTGGCCATCAAATTTGGAATTTTGGTAAGTTTCTTATAGCTTTTCTCTTTTATTTCTTTTGAGTTTAGCTTATGGGGGGGATGGACAGAATGTATAGCCATGAGAGTAAATTTGCCGTGGGGGTGACGATGCGTAGGTGTGTATATGTATGTGTGCGAATGCGTGATGGAAGGAAAGAAAGGATTAATGGTCATGGCAGCCATGGCTGCCAAGAGAAAGAGGGAAGTTTAGCAACCATGGGACTGCCGTGTGAGAGAGAGATACCGAGAGAGAGAGAAAAGAATGTGGCGAAGAAAATTTGGCGATCGCAAAAATCTTCCTGTAAGTTTTGCTCTGAAACTCGTGTTATATATGTATACATATATTGCGAATGTGTTTATGGATGGATACACATGCGTGTTTGATGTGGATATGAGGAAAGGGGAAGGCTGAAATTTTAGCCACGTCCATGAGTTGTGTGTGAGTTTGGGTTGGAACGGTGAGATGGGTGTAGTGTGGGTCTCTGGCGTGATATGTGTTTCAGGTTGAATGTATACAACATGAAGAAATAGAGAGTTACAGTCGAGGAAGAAACGGGCGTGAGAGTGCCTGTGTAATGGGTTATGCGTAATATGCATATTTGTGTATGGAATGGGGGAGATTTCAGAGAGAGAGACAGAGACATAGAGAGTTTTAACTGCTGTGGAAAAGGAGTTTGGGGTTGTGCATGGTGACTGAATGTGTTGAAAAAGAAAAACGAGGCAGTGGGTGAGGGAGATGCAAGATGGATTTGATATGTGTGATTTGGAAAGTGTGTGTGTGTGTAGTGTTTACATATATGTAGGTGCGGTGGACTGAAAAATGGTGCAGTGTAATGGTAGCGAATATGTGTGTGTGTGTTTGACCCAGTAGTGTGGAGGCCAGTGTGCTCATGTGAGTGTGTGAGTGAACTGCCACGATTTATGTCTGGGTGAAATGGAATGAGTTGTTGAAATGAGAGAAGATATGGACGTGCATGTGTGTATGAATGTGAGATAAGTGTGTCAAAATGTATGCAAATATGGGTATGTGGGTGTTTTGAGCAAGGGGAAGCTACTGCCGTGAGGCAGTAGCTGTGTTGTGGGAATGGTGGGTTGAAATGCATGTGTTTATATACAAAGAAGAAGAGAAGAAGAAAAAAAAAGGGGTGTGTAAGGGTATTTATATAAGTGGGTAGCTGGTTGACGAGTGATGAAGCTATTAAAAAAGAAAATGGAGAGATGGAGCTGGGTGATGATGTGTGTTGGTGTAATTTTATGTGTGTGTGTGATAGTGCCGTGGACATCATTAAGTGTGTGTATACAGGTGAGTGAGTGTGTGTGTATATGTGTAAGTTTGTGGCTGTCCAAAGTGGGTGTGAAGAGGGCTATGCGCAGACTTAGGGAAGAAGGGAAGTGACTGTACATGTGAGGAAGGGAAGAAGGGAAGTGAATCTTGGTGGGTCACAGCAATTGGTGTGTACACGAATTAGCATTAGCTACGGCGCGAACAATGAATAGTGTACCGTGATTGTTAGCATGATAAAATTTAAAATACAATACCTTAGACTATTTTAAAATTTGTGGTAAAATTTTATAATTTTCTGAAATAGTATATATTTTTACTATTTTCTGTAATTTCAGACTTATAAAATTCTTTTGACTCTATAAAACCCATGAAAATGTTCTGGAAAACTTAGGATGATGTTTTTATGGTATAAAAAAGTCTCCTTCTAAGTTTGGTAATTTTTAGAGTTTATTTGCTTTCATTTTCGTATCGCATTGATTTTAGCAAAATAAAAAATTTAAAAATAGTTTTGATGCCTTTACATTCCGATTTCAATTTTTATAATTTTATATATATTATAAAGTTCTTATAAAAATTATGGGACTTTATTTTCACCTAGAAACAATTATGGCTATTATTGGATTTTTATTGTGTTTAAAGAAATTATTTTTAATTAAAAAATATTCAAAATTTTGAAAATTCATACTTTGGCTTTTTATAATGTTTTAAGCTATAAAAGTGTTTTATTATAATTTCATATTAATTTTGGGATATCGTTACACATTAAGGAGCGTATAGGGTTTTCGGTTGAGTTGGCCGCGTGTGAGACTCACTTTGAGTTAAGTGATTTTGGAGTTAGAAGTGAGCATCGTTTGGGTAGTGAAAATTAGGTTTGTAGTATATTAGTATAGATTGTGTTCTAACAAATGGATTGCCAACCTAGGTTTATACAGAGAATATTGATCGAGGTTTGGTAGCATTGCTTAGCTTGGACCGAGGTAAGGAATTCTATCTTAACCCTACTTTATCGTACTGATTTCAAATGTTTTATTGTGAAAGCTTTATGAACTACATCGATTCGATTTTATGTTTTATATAAGATGTTTTAAAACTGTCCATAAAACCCTAATTTGAACCTAATAGCTATCGTTTGGAATTCGTTATTCTCATATGTTTATTTGATTCAATCATTGTAAAACATTTTGAATTGTGTTTAAATTACTTGAATACTGACATGAGTTAGTAAACTTGGGAGTTATAAGGATGCTCTGTATTGTTGGAGTTATAAGGATGGACTGTTAGTTGGGTTAAATTAATACCAAGATGGACTAGTCAGTGTACATATGCATATGTAAAGCGTATCGAGTACTGCTGGGGTGGCTTTGCTATAGTGTACTACTCATGTCAATGTTGTCTATTTATGTTTTATTGCACTTGAAGTGTTTTGAAATGATTATTGATTTAAGGGATTGAGTTTCATCCCTATGTTTCTATTGAAATGATATGGTTTCCTTTGAAAATAACCCTTTTAAAATTATCATTTGATTGTATATAGAAAATCATTTGAATCATTATGTTTCTCTATTTTAAAAGTTATTATTGGCTTATAAGTAAAATTGTCCAAATCGTTTTTTATTGTTTTTTTTAAATCATTGATCAACCTTACTGGGCTCTTGAAAGCTCACTCTCCTTTGACTTCCTTTCCGCATGTGATAAGCAGCACTAGGTTATCTGAGTATGGATTAGAGCTGAGCGAGGGAAAGAGAATTTCAGTTTTAATCTTGCTCATTAGAACCCCTACCTGGGTCGGTGTTCTCTCTCTCTCTCTCTCTCTCTCTCTTTAAGTTTTTAACATAGACTTGATGATTCAATTATGACAGTACATTTAGAATATTTTCTTATTCGATGTTTTAGTTACTGTGACTGGCTGGTTGTACTTAATTGATTGAGTTTGGGGTTCTATTGTCTTAGTGTAAATGATCGAGCGAGTGTTAACGTTCCAGAAATTTCGAGATGTTACATTTTCTATATTGGGTTGTTTTTGAAAACTCCATTTTGGAGTTTTCGGTTTTGGTTTTTCATTACAATCCCACCGTCAAACCATATTAGAAGCAATTTGAACCCATGTTTTCTTTTCTTTTTCTTTTTTCATTTCATCACTCCCACTAGCTACCCCTATCCCCTCGCCACCGCACCGTCACCACCGACCGCCTTCGACAATCCTGAAATCGAGACTAGCGCTACCACCCCACCACCATTGCCACTCACATCCTTTCCCCGTCACCGCCGCCACAACACTGACAATTCTACCCTACTATCGCAGATCTGCGAAGGCCAATGCCACGACGGACGCGATTCACCTGCCCAGCCATCGCCACCGCACCAGAGATCTGCCCACCATCGCAATCGCATCACAAATCTGCTCCACCCACTGCTGCAATATTTGCTCCACCACCATCACTATCGTTGCCCCACTGTCGTAACCACGACATCACCGCCACCCAAAATACCAACACCAGTATTACTTCTAAAACCCAACATCATGCATCAAATGTCATTTTTCTCTTTTCAACAGATCCCTCTCCAAGTTTGCTAGATCTGCAATGAATCGCAGTGGATCTGCGCATCGCAGTGGATCTGTCATCTATGGTGACATCCTGGAGTTCGGTTCGTCAATGCGTTTAGGTGGTGGTGGCGGGTGGTTATGGCGGGCGGTGGTGGTGGATGGTGGTTGGTGGCGAGCATGGTGGAGGGTTGGTGGCAATGGGTGGTGGTTGGTGGTAATATGTGTGTTGGGATGGGGAGTAAGGATGTATCAAAGAAAGAAAAAAAAAAAAAGAAAGAAGGAAAGAAGAAAAAAAAGTGAAAAATCACAACTAGTTTTGATTTTTATTTTTTAAAAAATCAAAACTAAAAACTACAACTTTATCGATCGGACCCTAAGCCTAGTGGATTACAGAGTACTTTTGTAAAATCTTTTGTTTTTCTTATATTTTGCCTTCGTTCATAGTAGATATTTCAAGTTACTAGACCTCTGACGGAAAGAGCATAATTGTACACTTTTTTGGCCATTTTTGCACTCATTGTGTCTCAAGGGTGGTAACAAAAAAGTCATAATTTTCACTTTTCAAGTTGTTGGAGGAGTAAAAATTGCCGCTTTCTTAGTTGTAACCATTTTCATTTTTCGCCTATCAGAAGTAACGTTGGCAAACATGTCCAGAACTAGTTCTCCAATTCAATTACCATAACTATATTCTGCCCATTTCTTGGCAATTCATGTTTTGCAGTTCCATACGATATCTTTAGATGGATCTGGTCATCACTCATTCCTTTTTCTCATTCGCTTTTAGAAGCCCAACTCTCAAAGTAGCCTTTTCTAAGTCCCGACTGTGACTTGTGCGTCTCTTTCGGATTGAATAAACCCCGCACCCTATCAATTTCTTTTTATTACCGGAGTATAAAAAATATCGCTAAAAATTATGATCCAAAAGATATTGCAATAGTAATTGCCGAACGTGTGTGAACAGTTTCTTTGATATATGGAAATGGAACCTGGCTAGCTGTGTTATTTGCATAAAGGTATGGGATTGTGTGTAGTTACATCGTTATAAGAGCATCCCCTTTCCTCACACGGAGTATAACCTTTACTTGAGATTAACATAGCCCCCACTAAACACGAGCCCCTCAAATCATGCAACACTCACATGCCCTTCTCCCAATTCACCGTCCAAGCTCCCAGTAAAAGTCATGCATATGCCTTTACAACTCACAAAGAAATCATGAAATACCTTCATCATGAAAGGCTTTGATCTTCGATGAACTACAACTTCTTGCTAAACAAGAGAATAGAAAGAGCAGCTTGACGACATTAGGCAAGAAGAACTTTATCAGATAGATTTCTGATTTTTAATGAATTTATTCTGGCTAATAGTACCATGTGTTGTGCACTATATCCTTATTACAACTCATTTTCACGAACTGGAAGCTATAGTGATACATAGTTTCTCAGTACTTCTCATCAAGAAACAAAACTGTGTAAAGAAATATATATGTCGACGCCTATCTCTCTATATTTATATACTGCAAAAGAGAATAAACAGAATAAAGCCAAATTTAGGGTTTCTCGGACGTGGAAGACAGATCGCAGAAGAAGGTGACGGAGTTGGGGTAATCATTGTGGCAAGGAGACGAGCCGGAGGGCGGAACAAAACCCTTTGGAAGCATGGCCGAGAAAGGCCTACTACTAGGGTTCATCTTCTCTGGCTGCTTCATCCACTTCTTCCTCTTCAAGACCTTCTTGGGACGTTCTTGTTTATCCAAGAAATATGGTGTGGTGTTCTTGATGTAGAACACTTGGTACTGCGAGGGAGGTTTTGATGTTGGCGTGTTGGGTTTCGGCTGGACTTCCATTGATGATGAAGGGCAAGAAAAGGAGATGATGAGCAGGAGAAGAAAGAAGGGAATGACTTGGTTGAAGCCCATGATGGCCACTAATCAGTATTCAAGAAGGGTTTAGGTTGCAATGCATGTATGTATAAGAAGTTTTGTGAGGGTGAGGTTAGATTCCTTGGTATAAGAGGCTGTTCTTGAAATTGGGTTTGCAGCGAGCAATTTATTGGCAAGTTTGTGCCTGAGGGCACGCATGTAGATGTTCCTACCGCTCGTGGTAATGTCAACATTCTATGGAACATTTACACTACATAGATCCGAATTGTAAGAGTTTCATAATCCCTTATTGAATATTGATTTGACTTTGCAAACTTCTCTTTAAATTAATGCGGAGATAATAGTAAGTTAGCATCAATTGAGGACCAAATCTTGAAAGAAGAAGTTTGAAAGAATAAAAAATGTAAAGAACAAAAATTTGAAAGAATTTGGCATTATAAATTTCTTAAGCGAACGAGCAACCAATAGCAATATTATAATCTCGTAACTTTATTTTTTTCTTTTTGCTAGGTGGCATTGTGTTAAGATGAAATGTAACAAAGATAATAGGCGCCATATCGTGTGTGCTGAGTCACGCACTATCTTTATTGGGCCGGTCTATTATCCATACGCGCCATATCTTGCATGCTGAAGCGCGTAATACGAGTCACTTAGTGCGTTAGTGAGGGTTAAACTACTTTCAAGCAATCTGTGTCCAGTCCAGACTCTTTTAACCAGATCCAATAAGAGCTAAATTGTATCAACCCTCCAATGGTATACCTTAAGGCAACTTTTTCTTAACTTGTTTACGTGGCAGCCATGGTGGTGCATTTGGGTGGTATCTGGTGGTGGCTAGCTGATGGTAATGGTGTTGGTAGTGGCATCAGGGACATGGTATTTGTGGTGATGGCCTAGTGTGGTGGTGGTGTTGTCAGAATAGTGGTGGCATTCATGTGGTGTATTCCACATTGGCGGTGGCAGCGGCATATTGGTGCTAGTTGTGATGGAAGTGGCTATGTGGTGTTGTTGATGGTGGCCGCAACCTAGTGGTGGTGGTGGTGATAAATTATTACTTTAAGTAATATTCTTTGTGAAAGTTTTTGACAATGTCACTTAAAATTATGTGAGAAAGCCCCCTCTTACATGAAAATTTGTTTTATTTTTAGTAAAAATTAATTTTTTAAGTGAAATAAGGTGTTATCAAAAGTATTTAATGAAGATTATAAGATTTAAGTTCTTAATTTTGTTATAAGCACACCTAACTGTTTGAAAAGTTCTACCCACACTAAAGGGCCCCTATGGTCGAATAAGCCTAATCATATACAGTAACTTGTAGCTAGTCCACTGTCCGGTGTCTATTTATTAAACCTTGCTCGCAAAGAGTAGTTGATGACGGAGAAATCATTTGGATTGCTATGTCATACAGAAGTTTTTTATGACCTCGTCAAAAATGACTTAGTTTTGATCAACTTTATGTGCGAAGTGGCAAAGTCACTATTAATGTTTAATGATGTTGTGAAAAAGTCACTAAATTTGATCAATATATATACATTACATTGTTTTGAAGCTAAGCCAAAAAGAACATTTTTATCATATAGCAACAAAAACAATTTATCCGCAAATAAGTGCAAGAATGAATATGTGTAGTTTCTCATTGCGTGAAAATGAGACGAGATCGAACTGGCCCAAACAATTGGGAGTAAAAAGTGTTTATAATAAAATGAACAACAAATCGAATATGTATGTCACTACTGGTATGATGCTTATGGTGCGCACCAAAACGACATGTTTTGTATTACTATTAGAAACCATCTCCCGTCTCCTCATCTTCTTCTCTCCCTCTTGTCACTTTCTTTCTGGACATAAATGCACCTCCTCACCTTTTTTTGCTACTCGCCATCACTGCCATATTCCTAACACAAACCCCAGCCACTGAACTAATCAACGCCATTGTGGGAACTAATCAACGCCACCACGTCTCTCACAATCGATTGCTTTTGTAAGCAATTTAATTTTCCTTATTAACTATGACAAAGGCTGAACACCATGTGTTCGACAAAATTTGCGACTCTATTTTTCATTGTGGCATAACTCCCAGAGGAGTCGCCTACCCGACAGACCGAGGTAGCATCCTGGAAAATATGTGTACCTGACAGAAGGGAAGCCTTTATGCCGGAGCACTTGGAGCTCCCTGACGGAGATAGTATCCTAAAGGAGTCGCCTATCCCTGCAGGATAAGTCCTTGTGCCAGAGCACTCGAAGTGCGCCAAGATAGTGTTTCTGAGGAGTCGCCTACCCAACGGGTCGAGGTAGTGTTCCGGATGAGCTGTCTACCTGGTAGAAGAAGAGTCTTCATACCAGAGCACGTGGAACTCCCTGGCTAAGATAGTGTCCCGAAGGAGTCACCTATCGCCGCAGAGTCCTTGTGCCGAATCACTCGGAGCGTGCCAAGATAGTGTCCCGAAGGAGTCATATACCCGACTGGCAGAGGTAGCATCCCAGAGGAGTCATCTACCTGGCAGAAATGGAGTCTTCATTCCGAAGCACTTGGAGCTCCTTGGCGAAGATTGTGTTCCGGAGGAGTTACCTATTCCGACAGGATGCTGCACACTCCAAGGAGTGAGTCGAAGCATGTTCCACGACCAAGGCATGGTGCGCATGGTGTGGTGAAAGGATGGACCAACACGAGGGCACGATAGTGTGACAGGATGCCAGGGAGGGCGACTGTATAAGCAGCACGATGCATGAGGGCGGCGGTTACGAGCTGCAACGGCCCGAATTTTCAGAGCGTTAATATCAAATAAATAGAGTCAGAGAACCTCCAAATATCAAAAAGTCTCCCAAATGCTCATTCAGAACATCTACTAATCAATCTCAAAATACATCAATAAATACTATAGCAGTCTAAAGCAATTATGTAATCCAAGTTACTCCGACACAGAATTCCAAAATAAAATCTAAATAAATTCAATTTGTCTTAATTATTACATCTAAAAGTTATTATACTGACTCTAAAATAAAAATCGCTAGCTCTCAGTCACACGTACAGCTAGACATGTAATCCAATCCCACCTACTGATCATCTAAAAGGAAAACATTAAGGAAGTGAGTCAAACGCCCAGTTAGTTCGCTCAATGGACCAACCAAAAGGGATACAAAAATCTCTAAGAAAATGTACGGAGGTACATAATTTTAACAGAATAGATACGGAACAAAATTTCGAATTTGCAAAATATGTTTTTGTACAGAGACAGACACTAAAGTAACCATTTAGAATATACGGTCCCACATGCCATCACTAACACGTGAGACAAGGTTCAAAAAATAAGATCGCGATCTCTAACTCATCCTACTGAGTTAGCTTACGTTCCAATCTACATGAGTAAGTCAGAACTAGAAAGTCACATTTGCTATGACATGGCTCATCAAATACATGTGCGTTCATTCAATTTTCGAAAAAACACTAATAGATTGCCTAGACCATCTTCTGGAGTGAGCCGCACCCATCTAGCGGCCTACGACATGCGCTAGTTGGTGCTACCCATAAGTCATAAACAAATAAACCGGTCAAAATGCAGTGGCGGAGCCAAAAACTTAACTCAAGGTGGGCACCTGATAGTCAATTTTTTTTTACTTAAAATATCACCGTCAATGAGTTAAACCTAACAAACTGATGGACGTGGGACCAAAGGGGCAAGAAACAAGAACTCCAATTCGGCAATTCGAACTTCCCAGTTCGTCAGGTGGCCATTATATTCAACTTGTTCATGAAAGCTCCAAATTCTCAAACCCTAATTGCCAAATTCAGTGCTAAATTCTCCCAAATGTCAAATTCCCACTTCCTATTACGTGGAGGCAGTGGAGCATTTCCAGTAATCAGTGCAAGGATGGTGGCTTTATACTTGAGAAAAAAAGCTCGGCATCGATGATTTTTACGTTAAAAAAATTGTCGCGGAGAAATTAGATTAGGCACTGATAATTTAGGAAAGAAAATCTGAGGAAAGCGTCACTGCAAAACACCATAACGAATCGAAAAAAGCTGGAGGAGTAGATAAATCGATGATTCGAGCAATACACCACGACTTCAACCATTCAACCATTCAAGCATGACTGAATCCACCGTCTACACCACCATACTGGTCGACGGAGGTGAACCTGCCGGTCGGCGAAGGTAGTGTGCCGTGGTGTTGAGGGCGTAAGGTCGGTGAAGGGACTGCGAATAGAGAATAAAGAGAATTTTTGTGTTGACTTTAAATGCATACCTATTTTTTATTTATTTGTATAAGTTTAGCATTTTTAATGGCTAAAAAGACATTTTTTTTTAAACTTTTTTTACAATTTTCAGATAGCTTAACATATAAAGTTACTAAAAATATATTTCTTTTAAGCATTTTTACAAATTTTAGGTGGACACTTTTCTGATTTGGATAAAATATACCATATAGAATAGAAAATTCATTGAGAAACATGTGGGCACCGGCCCACCTGTGCCCCACATTCCCTCTGCCCAAGTCAAAATGGATAAAACGGAACAGAGTATACAAGAAAAGGACTATAGACGAACCTGACACAAAAGAAATAGAAGGCAAGGCAACCGTTAGTGACCAAAATACCGATGTTTCGGATAGAGGGAAATTCGAATATATCAAAATAAAGCCTTGAATGAAGAAAGCTCCCATTTTTGTCATTTTAGTGCACATAGAAATATAGCACTAACCATTACTCTACAATATAGTGGTGAGTTGAATAAAGAGCAGGAGAGAAAACTTTGTCAAATGATGAAACTCAGTTCATTACCGAGGCACGCGTAAGTCTAAGATATGGGTGGACCGGTGACTAAAGTTGTTTAACAAGACAAATAACAAAAAGGATCACACCACATGACTGGACATGATACAGTCATATGAAAGGCTCTCAGTCTACACGCTGAAAGAGGCCAATACAGTAGGAATGCTACGAAAAATTGGCCTACAGAAGAAACATGTCAGCAACGCAAAAAGATTCGAGCAACTGACGACGAGTCCGTAATACGAGTTTTGTAATTGCATGGCTCAAAAAAAACAAGGCCAGCATCAAAGAAATCCTAGCATGTCGCGCATCAATCAACGAAAATAATTTCTTGACAACAGTTACCGATGGACAGTCATCAAATACGGTGGTTTAAACCATAACGAATTAGGTGCTGAGATTTTTAATTCACAGATTTCAGAAACAATACACATAAGATGAGGAGGAAAATAGATATTTTAGCAAATATCAGGAGTAAACGGACCAGATTTAGATCTTAAAAAAAAAAAAGTAAAACCCTTACACAAATAATCGGTCCAACGCTGATTTAGATATCAAAAGTAATCTCTTACCTCTAATTGCACGATTAATCCCAAAACTTTGATCTTTTCAATCTAATTGCATCAAAAGCCCTAAAAATAAACATACTCAACTATTCAAATTAGGTTTTAACAACAAAGAAAATTCGTAGGGTTCCTACTACGAATCTTAATCCAATTGAATTCTTACCTTAGAGTAATTTGCAAATCCCAAGAAATCTGTTATTAGGGGTTCTTTGGAGGTTCTTCTGAAATCTCTTGTTTTCCAGTTAAATAAGTATTGTACGTAACTAGTAGACACCTAAAAGATATATACTTATATTATGTTCCCAACCTATTCTGGTCATACTCAAGGGACCACTAGGGGTCCCATTTCATGCGAACACGTCGACATTGTCAGCAGTCAATTCTTCAACGCTTCGAACCGGTCAAAGTGCGCGCGTCCAAGTCACGTGTATTCTTTGTTTCACACGCCTCACGCGCAACTTAGTCACCAATTATTTTACGTCAACGTCACTGATGCTAGCGCGTTCGTCGCGCCGCGACCACCTGAGCACCTTTTCTCCAAAAACATCGACCGATGGCGCAACCGGAACGACGGGGTCAAGGGGCAAAGGCCTTGGCCAACCCCATGGGGTTGGCCTCGGCCTCACCCAAGGCCATGGCGTCGGCCTCGGCCTCCCATGGGGGGTTGGCCTTGGCTTCCGCCCCCGATTCTTCACTTTTCGTGCAAAGTCCCTTTCGCACTTTGTTCGCTCCGTATGCTCTTTATGTGACTTCGGCGCTTTGTTCATCATATGGGTAGGATTCTTGGCAACATGCTCGTCACGACGCAACTTCTAGATTCGTCATCGCTTATCAAAACATCTACCGTCGGCGCGCCCGAAGTTCACCAAAAAGGGGGTAGCCTTGGCCTCCCTTCATGGGAGTTGGCCATTGGCCTTGGCCATCACTTAGGGTCAGCCTCGAACTCACCAAGGGGTCGGCCTCGACCTCACCAAGGAGTCGGCCTCGGCCTTCCCCCAATCTTTGGCTTATGGCCTCCCCTCCCACGCGTACTTGTTTTCTCGAGTCTTTGCACCTCTGCTATGTTTACAGACGTTCATACACCAACCTCGCGATGTCCGTCGTGCATCAACCTCGTGACGCCCGTCGTCCATCAACCTCGTGACGTCCGCCGAGCATCAACCTCGTGACGCCAGTCGTGCATCAACCTCGTGACTCCCGTCGTCCGTCAATCTCGCGACGTCCGTCGTCCATCAACCTCGCGATGTCAGTCGTGCATCAACCTTGGGACGTTTGTCGTCCATGACTGCATACCACTCCCGCGATGTCCATCGCCCCAAAGTCGCGCACTATACCATCACTCTCGACTTTGTCATTACTACATGTTGCATTCATCATCTTGTTATGATAGGTACACTCAGCTCATATCCCATCTTCGGGACACCGAACGCGTGCCCATGCACTGTTTCAGCAACGTTCATCACCGCCCCCGTGCACCATTGTCATGATGCGTGCCCCGACACCAAGTATATCCCGCGACATTCGTGGCCTGCGCCCTTGCCCCATTCTCATGATGCGTGCCCCCGACACCAAGTATATCCCCGCGACATTCGTCACCTCCGCCCTTGCGCCATTCTCATGATGCGTGCCCCCGACACCAAGTATATCCCCGCGACGTTCGTCGCCTGTGCCCTTACGCCATTCTCATGATGCGTGCCCCCGGCACCAAGTATTGCTCCGCGACGTTCGTCGTCTCGCCCATGCGCCATTATCACGACACCTGCCCCCGGCACCAAGTATTGTTCCCGACATTCGTCGCCTGCGCCCTCACGCCATTCTCATGATGCGTGCCCCCGACACCAAGTATTGCTTCGCGATGTTCGTTGCCGCACCCGTGCGCCATTCTCATGATACGTGCCCCCGGCACCAAGTATATCCCCTCGACATTCGTCGACGTGCCCATGCTCCACTTTCATGACATGTGCCCACGGCACCAGGTATTTTCTCTACGACGTTCGTCGCTGTGCCTGTGCGCTACTCTCATGATACATACCCCCGCACTAGGTATTGTCTCGCGACGGTAGTCGCCACGCCCATACGCTACAATCATGTTGCATGCTTCCGGGGGGCTCTGTTCGTAGTGCTCTGGCACGAGGACCCCTCGTAGCAGGATGGGCTCACAACCTTAAAGCCATCACCGGCACAATCACTGCGGGATGGGCTCACAACCTTAAAGCCATCGCCGACACAATCAACTGCGGGATGGACTCACAACCTCAAAGCCATCGCCGTCTTCATTCTGGGTGGGCTCCGTTTGTAGTGCTCCGGCACGAGGACCTTTCGCAGAGCTGGATAGGCGACTCCTTCGGGACACTATCTCCGTCAGGGTGTCTTCGTGACTGGCCTACGTGCTCCAGCATTGGGGGCTTGCGTCGGCACCCTTATGGACTATGACCCCCGGGTCACTCCGAGACGGGAGCAGGTCTTCGGAGGGCATCACGCCTAGTTGGCATGGCAGTTGAGCGTCAGGTCTTCCCCACCACTGCTAGGCCAGTGGGACTCTGCAAGGGCTTGGATTGGAGGCTAGATCAAGGGGGTTCTCTGGCCACACTAACGCTGTGGGAATCAGTCTTTCCAGACAGACAGAGTGACGTTGTGCAGGGCAGGGCAGGGCGGGCGGGTGAATATGCGATTCGACAGTCCGTGAAGCACCGACAGCTGTGGACCCCTCAGTGACGTCACTCCGGGGGAGCGCCACGTGTTGCGTGATGACATCATCATCTCAACCTCTATAAATAGAGGTCTTGAGAATTCATTTGGAGGAGAACATTTTTTGGACTTGGACATTTTCAGAACACTTTCACTTTCTCACTCTAGAATCCTAGAGAGAGAAAGACTGATTCCCACAGCGTTAGTGTCTCACATCAGTGCACTTGGCATCTGACTCGAACTGCATTCCTTGTGGCACCTCCACGTCGACTGCGAACCCACTTTCCTTGGCATCATATTCTTAAAACAATTAGAATTTCAAAAACCCATTACATCTCCAAAACTCTCTAATTTAAAATTAGTCAAACAAAGTCTAAATCTAAATTGGGTCATTCAACCCCAAAGGTATAGCCCACTTTTCAAAAAGAAAAATTCTAAGTTGCTTCTTAGGCCCATGCACTAAGAGATAAAAAAATTTGAAAATGCCCGCAAAGACAAAAGTATTATTTTTTTTCTTTTAAAGAGATCAAAATATTTGTGGTCTAACATATACGGTGTTGGGGGCACGTGACATGGAAAATGGTGCACGGGCACGGTGACGGGTGTCACAAAGTCGGCGTGTGGGCGCTAGCAACAGGCGACGCGGAAACAGCCCGAGGGTGCTGGTGACGGAGGTCAGAGTTGCCACGTGGGCGCGGGTGACAGTTATCACGGAGATGGCGCACATGCGTAGGCGACTGTTGTTTCGAGGTTGGGTGCGGGCGACAAAGGTTGCGGAGCATGGAGCTCTCAAGGGGAAGAAAGAACAAATGGTAAGACAACTGAGCCCTCAAGGAGAGGGAGCCCTAAAGGATGAGGGAAGGAGTCCCCAAGGGGTGAATAGTGGAGTCCCCGAATGGTGAAGAGAGGAGTCCCTGAGGGGTGAAGGAAGCCCCTAAGGGGTAAGGAGAGGAGTCACCAAGAGGTGAAGAAAGAAGGTAGGCTGACACCTTTGAGGTTGGCGAGGTTGACCCCTTTGTGGTTTGGGAGGCTGACCCCCTTGAGGTGGGCGAGACCGACTTCGTACAATTAGAGTTTTTATGGAAAAGAGAATGGCACGCACGCGACTTGAGCATGCATGTTGGTTTGACCTGTTTGGGAGCTTTGAATAGTGATCGTTAAAAAGTTAATGTGTCGTGGGAGAGGGACCCACGAGCGGTCCAAAAGTGCGTAGCCATGATGGGATAGCAATAAAACATATACTGCTATTGTCATTTGTTAGAACCAGGATCACATTCCTACGGTACCAAATCAGAAAACACCCCGAAGAAAATCAAAATGAAGGATTGGTCTATCGAAGTCAGAATTTCTATAAGCCAGTACACAGTGACGGACATGGAGAGGGTTCTCAAAACACTAATGAGTTATTAGAAACACAGCGTGAAGATTAACTCAACCGTTGGTATTAAGGAATCTTAGTTTAAGTCTAGAAGACACTTAATAAGTGCACTAACCACTACCCTAAAGTGGTCCCTAAATGCATTGTCTAACCGTTTACTGAAGTTAGGTGATGCGGATGAATGTGGTGGTACCAGAATTAAATAACACCTTGGCAAAGATGAATAATAGAGAATGCTCTCGTACTATTGACTCGGATATTTCCGCATCATGTTGGCTTATCACAAGAACTTTTATTGTTGCTCGGGTTATGTTACATCATCTTTTGGTTGACTCAGTAGTCCACTTCCAGGGCAATTCCTAACGAAATGACCTTCTTGTCCACATGCAAAACATTCCCCAGTTCTTCTGTTAGCCATTCCAAGCTTTATGCAGTTCCTTCCGCAGAAAGGCATTCTATACCTAAAGTCTAACTCCACCATGCCTAATTCCTTATTTGTCATATATAAGTACCCATGTGGCCCTAGAATATGGATTTGACAACGCCCTCGGTTCAGACCTTTGGGATTGCTCAGTCAACGACATCTTCTTGGATAATAAGGAATTTCTTTTTTCTATAGTAGGTCCGATAGAGGCTTCTTGGCTAGAAATCCCATAGCTAAAACAAAAAGAAGGGTCGTCAGATTAAAGGCGCAATATAACTCACTTTAATATGGTGAACGAGGCATGGTTCCCAAACCTCTATTAGCATTATAAATTCAATAACACTTGCTCATTGCCAATATCAAATTCTATAGCCATACACCCCTTTGCTGCCAACGTCTTAATACTTCAAACATGTGGTTACTTAAGACATCATCAAGCTCAATCTTTATATCCTTATTTCATCGACTATCGAGATCTCAAACTCTATGCGTACGACCTAACTAATTTTCAACTATGTAGGTCCATGAAGTTCATGGATTGAAACCATGAAATCACTTAGACTAAATATTGTTTCCTTCCATTTTTAGTAGTCTAACACCAAAACCAATACCATCAAATAACTCTTGAAGCATATCGCATTTGACATAGCCAATATGAATAACCAATTTTTATAGCCAGTGTCTAATATTGCATACTCGGCCCAAATCTCAACCTTATGCTAAAACATTAATTAAGTTGTCATTCCTAGCATAAATTTTTAGTCTCAATCACAGATTATCTTATGCTTAGGAGTCTACAGAATCTCATACCTAAACTCTAAGTACCACCAGACCGTACTGTTTTTCTTTAGTAATCAATCACTTAACCTTTTACCAGACTCATAATAAGAGAACATATCAACAATTCCACTTTTGATGAGTGCTTCAATTGCTCGCTTGGAGAGTCCTAGTTGTCAATAGTGTGGCCATGATCATTGTGGAAGTGACACCAAAGATACTTATCTCTTTTATTTTGGGGTGCTTTCATTTTGTCTGGCCATAGTTGTCAAACCTAACATGTGTCGCGTCCTGATTGGGAGTGTATTAGTTGAGCCCATAAATTGGGAATCTAATTAATTTTGGACAGAAAGGCATTGCCCATGCTCCCTGTAGCCATTTTGGTCATGTTTTCTCCATGCAGGTCCATGATTGCCTGGTTTAACTTGTCTTATTTCACTTGGTTGAACTCAATTGTGGCCTCACCTTTGAGCTGATTGCCCAGAAAAAAATTACTCGGCAACTTGCTTTTTTTTTTTAGCATTCAAGGAAACCACGTTGGTAAGGATTTTTAACAACTGGAACTTATAAAAGCTTCTAATTTTTTGTTAGACTATCCCGCACCATCCAAGCTTAATACCCAGCTTATCCAAGTCTTGAATAACAGTCAAGCTCTCGTATATATAATACACATATACACCTCTAAAAGAGATATCACAACGGCACTGACAAGAAATGATATGCCCCTTTATCAAAAATATCTAATGCTTAGGCCTCATAACACAGAAAATTTGCAAAGGTCTCTATGTGCTTTTCATGAAGGCATTGAATAAACCTGGGTACTTCAGTATAATAAGTAATGGTTGATGGTAGCTTTTTCTTCAAGAGGGAGGACCTCAACCCTTCACTAATTTCAGGTGATCCTGAAAAGCCTTACAAGTGTCCCTTTTAGGCTGACTCATGGTCCTTAGCTCAAGAATAGTCTCCTAACTCGGAGAAGACTGGGGTTTTTCTCATACCTATCTCGATCTCTGATCCTCATTTTAGTTTGAAACTCAATAGGCTAGAACTTTGGCAGAGCAGAATTGACAAATCAATATACTTAGAAGGCCGTGCAGTAGAAGTTCATGACACATGGTTCAGCTCTGGAAAGATCGGATGAAGTCTTTGACAAGTCACGAGGAGGTGAACATATCGGGAGCACGAGTAAAGGAAACAATAGGGACTCTCGCTTGAGAAATAGAAGTCGTCTCGTGATAATAGACTTCCCTCGGTCCTACAACAAAAGGATAAAATCCTCACAATCCACGGTTAACAATATAGTGAGTCTTATGATTAAGTGTTAATATATATACCTAGTAGTGGGAAGAGTATGGACTTCTTTCCATCAAACTGCTTCTCCACATGGTGGTAGTCACCTAAAGAGATATGAACATAAGACGATAAGAACTTATAAAGTTCATTATGCAATTAAACATGAAGAAATTAACTCTGCCTGACATTGTGGCAGTTGCATTTTCCCTAGATTCTAGCTGGAATTTGTGAGATAGGGTTTCTATTTGGGGATTTTTAAGGATTGGTTTGGACTTTAAATAGGGATTAGTATCTGGAAAAACCTATACAAGTGCTTTAGGGGTCTTCTTGGTAAAAAGTTTACGATTTAGTTTAGGGTCCTCTGAGTGAAACATGGATATAGTGGACTTGGCAGTAGCTGATGCCAAGTAAGAAACATTGTTCAGACTTGAGGCAGTCACGAAAGCATTAGACGACAACATCTCTCATGGAACAAAAAATATTCGTACCGAGGCAGGCAGAATAGTAAGAAAATTTGAGCATATGAGGTCTGCCAGAGATAGAATTGTTGAAGGACCCTACAGTATAGATTTCACGAAAGTGACGTTTGCAGTTTGTGGAGTACGAAAGAGGATTCTGTGAGTTATCTCGCTTAAGGACTCCACTTTAGGAGTAGGGACAAAAGAACGGAGTTCAATAGGAGTGACAGTTTGGAAAGGAAAAAAAATCACTTGTTATAGACGCTGGATGAAGGTTTAAATGAACAAATATTGACACAAAACAAGAATTACCTTCTAGCAAGGCACCATAAGATCTCGACTGGTGACTATCCTTTGAGATTGTAGCTGATACATAAAGGCAGTAGGCATAGCCGTGGTAACAGAAGGAGTTGAGATAGTTGTTGACTCTTGATGAGAAGATTATGTCCTCTCGAATCTCCCCAGGTTAACAATATTATGATCTTCTATAGCAACGTTGCCCCTCCTTCTCCTTGAATAGTGTACCGATGGAAAATGCCTCCCTGAGGGTCAAAAAGCGTCTGGCGGAACAGAATGATCTAGACATCTGAGAAAGAAAAGAAAGTACCTTAATTATTTAGATAACTACTCCTCCCCTTCTTTGTTGAACGACAGGCGCAACCTTGATCAATTCAGCTTACTTACTCTCAGAAAGGGCAACCTTCTTTTTTTTCTCCAATGAAGTAGTAATGAAAGGCCATAAAGGAGAAATGGTCAAAATAAATAGAGACAAAGGAGGAGAAAAGAACATAGAGATTACTTATAACTGGAATCATTCTCCAGTTGGCTAAGGGCTCCTAGTTTACAGGTTCTTCAGACCCAAGATAATCTAAGGGGACAACAGCTGAATTGGCCTCTATACTCCTTTTGCACTAAGCAAACTTTTCCAAAGCAAGTTGCAACTCAGGAGGGTTAGGGCCACAAATTTTAGGTACAAAAATGGTGGATGATAGACTTGTGCTGGGAGGAGCTAAAACAAGGGGTTTATTTCATTTGTTACTTTCCTTTTTTACCTTTCCCTTTCCATTCCTTCTCAGGATCCATATGCTCAATAAGCATTTTAAAAGAGCCCCTCGAGAAGTTATCACGCTTACCATGGTAAGAAATATAGATATGGCACTTGAAAGGGCATTATGGCTTGCTTGTCAGTACTGGGCATCATAAAGGCTTTGCATGCCTTAAGAGATTAGGATCATAAGATCCGGTTAGTATCCTCGAGTTCTGTATTTATACATTGAACAAAGCCCCTCATATATTGAAACACTCAAAACACTTCCCACAATCTTGTTAACAAAAGAAAGCCAAGCATAGGTCAAACCTCACATAGGGGCAACACCAAAGCGGGCATACAAGAGTCATACCCATATTGAAGTGGTTCTTGGTGTTGCTTGTACAGAATCATTCTAACCCCACTTAGTCATCACGAGAGAGATAACATGGTGTGCAGAAGATAATAATTGCAAAGATATCAGTATTACCAGTAGACAAATTCCTTCTCGGCACTTAAATTTATGAGAAGTCAATTGAAAACCCATCTTTTGCTCAGCCCCTTTTATATTTTGCCCATATGGCTAGGGTTAAATGTGGCCTCAATATCTATTAGAGAAGCTAAGTAATTGCTAGGCTTTACTTTGTGCCACTGATGCACCTTGGACTAAAGGAGGAAAAAGGACACGAGCCTTGGTGTAAGCACGGAATTGCTCATAAGCCCACATCTGAAGCAAGGTCACATTGACGTAGTTGTACTTTACCCATGGAAGCTTGGTTAGAGAAGAAAACTTAGTTCAGATGATGATATAGATGCATCGAGACAAAAGGAACAATAGCAATCTTCTTACCAACAGTAAGAAGTGAGGCAATCCTACGTATGCTTATCAGGACAATCCTCAAGAAACTCAAGAAACAATGCCTTGAAAGGATGACAAGATCCAAGCCACGAAATAGGCTTCTTGTTGAAAAGATTGGAACTGGCTCATGCTCATATATTCATTAAACTATGCAGTTGTATTATAAAGTAGTACTTGGTCCAAAAAATTGGAAACAACCTTGCTACCAGTGTGGTCTTGATAACCGGTATGTTGTGGTTTACTACCTTTAACCACTGTTCAAGCATGGTTTCCATCTTCTTATCCGCGGGGTCAGACTTAAGAATAGAATGTTCACCAACAAGTTGAGGCCCCAGAAGCTCGCACGCATCCTCCACTATCACTATTATTATTTCATTAAACACAATAACAAAGGAGCAACACTCGGAACTCCAACGAGATACCAGTGTCATTCTCACTAAAATGGGTAGCTTCAAGACCATAGGCCATCTTCAATAGTTCCACCTTCTCTATTATTATTTGATAATGAAGTTGGTTCTTGATGTCTTCTGTCCAGGCATTGCCCTCACTAATAGGTGAATGACAGATTTGAAAGAAATGGTGAAGGAAATGCATTAGCATGTTCAACTTTGGAAGTACTGTATATGGACATGAAGGAGTGACTCAGCTCTAGGCGTCAAAACTGTCGAGTAAAGTAGCGAAGGGCTTTAGAAGTAGCCCTGTGGCGTTCTGCATCACAGACAACTAAACAGTCTGCACATTGAAAAGAAGGATTGAAGCAACAAAGTCAAGTAAGAAGGAATACCTTAAATTACATATACAGTGATGAGAAACTCTTGAGAATATTGGGGACATCTATGCAAAGGAGCTATTTATGCAAAGCACAAGAAGGCTTGTTAAAATATGAATCAAAAAACAAGTATAGTTGAAGATCTAGTTCTGAATGCAAAGCAGCATAATGCTACGAAGAAAATCAAAAGGTGGGGCGGAAAATAAGTGTAACAGATATGCATGCTAGACCCTACTAAAATAAGGCCAGGCGCGCAGGGGCAACTGTAGGGTACCATCCAATTGAAATAGCATCTGTAGTAACGTGGATGGTTAATAGATGCTATAGAGCCACCTATTGAAAATGAGATACAAATAGGAGCATGACTAAGATGGAAGTGGGCAAGAACTAAACAAATGGATTATGTTCTAAATAAGGCCCCATTACTCTTGAATGGAGCCACAACCATTACTCTTGAATGGAGCCACAACAGTCTTCAATGAAGTAAGATGAGCTTAAAATAACCCCTATGACTGATAAAGACATTAACTCTCAGATAAAATGAACAACGCTTATGGTTGATAAAGTCTCTCGAAGTTAAAAGGATGGTTGAGTGAGGGGGCAATAGATTTGTGACTAAGTTGCAACCCTAAGCGAAAGCATATCTGACTTAGATTAAAGACACCGATTAAATTAAAAATGATAAAAGGGGAGTCTCGGTAAAAGGGCAATCTCAAAAAAAGGAGTCATCACTATAAAGTTGAAGTCTTTAATGAAGAAGTAACCTCGAGTAAGGTAGTGACCTTGGATCAACAAGAAGACTTCAAACATACTCGTTTAGATTTCATGATCAGATGAACACTTTGTGTGCAAATAGTCCTTATGGAAATGTAACATAGAGAAGATGTGTGCAGAGAGACATTTTGTTCAAATGATAGATCCTGTGTTTCTTGTCCATTTTACTCATTACTCAAATTAACTAAAATTACATAAAATTTGCTTAGTAACAATAACTTCCTCAAGGCCATCCCATACCAAATGTGATGCCCTGATCCTTTTGGTAATTACTTTGATAAATCATATGTGGAACTATCTACCTAGCCACAAAAAAGGAAAAAGAAGGCACTCTTCACCTGACTGGATAACAAACTTGCCTCCCATTATTTGCCCTCGCCTCAGTTGAATCTCGTCTCCACGCGACCGATTTATCATCACCAGTCGTTTATCACTCACGAGCGTCTTCACTGGTGACTCTCAACTAGACTTAAATGTGGGATTTTGAAATACTGAGTGCTTTTAAATTCTCTCATTTCAAAATATCCTAATTTACAAATTCCATCATTTTAAAATATCTTGTTCGGACATTTTTTACTACTATGTGAATTCTAAGTGAGTATTTGTAAATTCTTTGTTTCGATAAGTACCGACAGATTCAAGACCCATCTATGAACTAGTTTATTCCATATATCTGAAACTACACAAACCACCTATTACCAACTACTGTCATCAACCCCCACCTAGCACCATCATTAACCCCCACCTAGCACCACTTCAACTACAGAAGAATAGATGGATTTTAACCTTTTATTTTCCTCTTTTTAGAAGCTTAAAAAGTGGGTTTTTGCCTATAACTCATGTGACTCATGTGATCCATGGTAGCTCCTGCTTAATACCCTTTAAATTCAGGTAGCTTATCAAGCACACACACACACACACACACACACACACACACACACACATATATATATATATATATATATATATATCAGAACGGGTGATTCTCAATGTAATTATTTCTCTGTACTTTCTTGTTTTTATGCTTTGCAGTGAGAACTTTTAGAACATTTTTCGTTGAGCTTACTCTGATTGTGGTTGTAGTGATGCTGAGGAATAGATCGAGAAGAGTGACCAGCAAACACGCTATTATGGCTGATCACTTAGAGGTGTCAAATGGGCCGGGCTTGGGCCGGCCCAGCCCAAGCCCATCGGGCCTCCAGAAAATCGGGCCAGGGCCGCTGTCAAACGGGCCGGGCCAGGCTGGGCCAGAATGAAGGAAATCCAGGCCCAGTCCAAGCCCAGGCCCTAGGCCCAACATTTAGGGCCTGGCTTGGGCCAGGCCCGGGCCCAATTTTTTTTATTTGTTATTCAAAATAACAAATACACCTTAGTTATTCTCACTAATGATCTAAAAGTAATAGATTTCTTCTACATTTTAGTCATAGAAGGCAAGCAAATACACCTTAGTTTAAAAAAAAACTGAAAAGGCCATTTTTTGGGCCAAAAGAGGGCCGGGCCAAATCCGGGCCATTTTAGGGCCGGGCCGGGCCCGGGCCTGTTTCTCAAAAAGTTAGGCCTAGCCCTGGCCCAAGCCCTAAGGGTTAGGGCCAGTCCGGGCCCAAAAAAGGGCCGGGCCGGCCCGGGCCAAAAAAGGGCCGGGCTGGGCCAGCCCGCGGGCCGCCCGGCCCATTTGACACCTCTATGATCACTCAACCATCTCCCCCCAGGATTATAATAGACCCAACCTCATCCTTCCTTGGCTCTCCAAGGTTTTCCTGTGGAGTTTTGTGGAAACTTCTCTTAGATGCTAAAACTGTCATGAGCCCTACTTTAATTCTCGAAATCCAACAACTTTCTAATTTCGGTAATTCATTTGGCTATGAGAAGAACACATCTAAACCCACAACTACTTTCTTGGAAAACAATCACGCACGTAAGAAACTAGACATGAAGGCATTGGTCTTGTTCTTATAGACAATTTGCATTGGTCTTGTTCTTATAGACAATTTGTCCAAGCCCAATAGCAAAATGGTCCTGTTTAAATTCAAGCTTAAAATCCAAATCCCTTCTGCTCCACTATCAATATCTACAACTTAGTCCCCAAACTCTCAAGGTAAATTTTGAGAGAAGATCAGGAATAGATCGAAGAAGCTGGTACGGAAAAACCTTCTGTATATGTTTTGAAATGGTGAATTGAGGTAGAGTACACCGATTGCGCATAACCCCGGCGAATTGCGCAGAACTCAGACATATGCGGCTGATGTCCTTCAACTACACAGCCCCTTTTTGCCGCCCTTCGACCTCCTCCTCTTGCCCCCTTCGACCTCCCCATCCCTTCACCTCTGACCCCTTCATTGTTAATGCTCAGTTTGAATTGGACAATGATCACGATAAGAAAAAGTAAACTAAATTGAATTCATGAAGAAAGGAGATTGGCTACCTGTGTAGAAGATGGCTGAAGTCGTCTGACGAAGGAGATAGAAGGAAAAAGAGACGAAGAAGGTTGTTAAATTGGTGGAGGACAGAAATAAAAAAAAAAATAGGGACTTAATCAAGTAGGGTGAATTTATAAATTAACTCTTAGAAGAATTTAGTAAATAACTAGTCCATACTAGTTATTTAAACTGTAAATTTAAATACTCAAATTTTCCGTTCAAATTCTTCCAAAAATTTCATAAATTACATTTTGAACCGTCCAAACAAGATATTGTGTTCAAATAATTTATAAATACATTATCAAAATCAGATTTTCAATTTAAAACTAATATTCAAACACATATTAAGCACATAAATAACAAATTTTTTTTTAAAGTGGACGATGACAAGAATCTCTTATAAAATCTTCTTCGTCGAGTAATTTCATTAGGACGCGATTCAGCGTTAATACGTATTTATCATCCTTTTAAATATTACCTCCTAGACCAGCTGATACATCGTGCTCGTTTGTCATCGACCCGACTACCCACCTAAAGTATAAATTGAAATGAAGACCGTACCGAACTGAACTTATTAGTCTACTGCTCGAACAGACAACATTGCATGACCCTGAATTCCCGCATTCATACAAACCCTCCCCGTTTCTCTCTCTAGATTCTCTCAATCCAGATCCATATTCTCGTTACTTTCTCTCTCTACCTCCTTCAAACATTGGGGGATCCGGATTTGATAATCAAAACCCTAGCGTGCAATCCCGACACCAAGCATGTCGAAAACGCTGCCGTATACGAGGAAAGACATCCACTACGACAATGCCAAGTTCCGTCAGCGATCGTTCCTCAAGGTTTGCTCGCCGTGGATCTCAGTCTCCGGTTTTTTGCTTTTCGCTTGATCGAATCGATTATTTTTTGTCGTAGTTTTGTTGTTTTTAGCTCGATTTGCCCTTTTTGTGAAGGTCTTTACTGTGCAATGGTTGTTTGATTAACTTAATCGAGCTCTATTGAGCTTCCTTGAACTGACTGTGTAGGTAAAGGTGTGCTTCTATTGAGGATTATTCATTCCTTGTGCTCGAAGATCAGCAATTTGTAGCTTATTATTTTAAACTTTGCTATGATTTTCAAACTAGTCATTTTCCATATAATGCTGGCTTAATGTTTGGGTAACGTTAAGCTTTGGGTTTACCTTAGGTTAATGGAAAATGTAACTTTTGTAAATTTGAGTCCAGATTCGCTCGAGTTACTGAGGGACTTTATTTGCGGAGTCCTAGATGTCTCAGCGATGTATTGATTGTAGGAGCAATTGTGTATGGGAAATGATATATCTACTCCAACATTAAGCAATGTACTCCATCCTGTCTGACATGAATAGTATAACTTTGGAGTGGACTAATTCATTTTGGAGTGAATTATCATTTCCCATGCATATTTGCAAACTTTCTTTAACAATTAGTTTACAGAAAGACACTAAAGGCATGAACACAGGCATGGTAGATCGGGATAGACGTCGAACAAATGGTACAAAGACCGTAACTTAAGTAGAGGTCGGACCTACTAAAGAACTTTCTACCTATGTAGCGTTGATTACCTTCAAATTACTGGTGATTTGGAAATTATCATTTCATGTGGAATGGTTGAGATTTCTAGAACTCCAAAGTTGGAGTTCCTCATGAAGTCTAAAGCAGCCGGGTGCAACAAGTCTAACTTAGTGTTAAGTGCCTGAAGTAACTGTATGAACTTCAAATAGTGAAACTTGGATTCATCCATTAAAATTTGCTACCATTTTAATGGATGAATCCATTGGATGTTTTTTTGTTAGGCTATAATATCTTGCTCTTCATTTCTACGTACTTTGTTCTTTTCCTGAAGGCTACCTTCCTTCTCTCCTTTGCTGCTCTTGTTTCGAAAACAACTAGAAGAAAAGGCCTGGTATGATACTGGATTATTATGTGAGAGATCATGAATATTCTTGTCGGTTCGTGACTTAAAATGGAATAAAGGATCGCAAAATTTCATTTACAAATTTGCTTTGGAAACTGGGTGTAGGAACCAAAAAGAGATGGAATCCGAAGCTTAACTTAGTTGACACATAATCATGTGATTTACTTGAGCTCTTACTTTAAGTTCGCTTCTGACTCTAATTCTCGTGCTCCTATTGCTATAGTTTTTTGTGGATTGTTTGTTCGCATGATGTTTGATACAAAATCTAGTAGGATCATAGAGGACTAGTTTAGGAAAGTGAATCAGATGGATGTGCTTAAGTTATAACTCCTGGATTAATACCCTATAAAGAGGCTTATGTCATTACTTTAAATGTGATAAAGGGAATTTCCTTTGTAATTGATGCACATTCTCAAATCTAGTTGCACAAAGCGGGAGTGGCAGCTGGGGCGGGGGCGGGGGCGGGGGCGGGAGCGGGAATGGGGGCGGGGAAGCGTAAGCACCTGGAAGAATCTAAGGTTGGGAGCAGCTTGAATAAATAAATGTGTAAAGAGTATTACCAATTATTTTTTGTGTGTGAGAGAGAGAGAGCGCATTGATTGACAAACTCTTTTTTCTCGAGGGTAGTCAGCAACAACATACAAGCGAGTTTCCGAAAAAGAAGCGTCATCATATGAGGAGTTTCCTGCTACTAAGACTCAAATTAATGTGCATGACTTATGGACAATGTGGTTGCATATGAAAAAAGAAAATAATGCATAGACCATACATGTGCATTATACAATATCAACAAAATGCTGATTTATGCTTTTTTGGGCTGGAAATCATATTTTGCATAACATTGAAGTTCTATGAGAATTCATGGTGCTCCATTACCCGTAAATCTCATGCAGCTACTCTGCATCACCTAGAAGTGAATGAGTCCCCTCCAACCCACCCACCCAAAACAAGAAAGAAAAATTAAAAGGTTTGGTAGAAATTATTAGGGTAAATTACACACGGCACCCCTTAGGTTTGCCCTAAACTACACACGGCTCCGCTCCTCTTTTCTTATTACACCGCTCCCTAAGGTTTGTACCCGCATTTCATAGAGTTACATAAATCTGACGGGAATGCTAATTCCGTTTGGAGATTCCCTGAGAAATCATTTTTGCTTTCTTTATACCCAAACTACCCTCCCTTTATTAGTCAAAATCAAGCTTATCTTTTTGGGTTTTTTAACATTCAAGAATTTAAATTGTACAACTAACAATGCATGTTGTACAACCAACAATTCAAATAGTACAACAAATATTACAGGAACAATTCACATTGCAAGCCCTATTATCAACCTAACCCAACAACATTGCTGCCAACACAATCAATTCCACCAGAATTAGCACCAAGGCCACCAAGCCTACGCTGGCAACACCCTCCGGCCGCCAATCGGAACCCACCAACACCCCCGCCAATAGGCCAACACCACGACCCACCACCCGGCAACACCCTGCGGCCACCAAACGATACCCACCAACACATACTGACAGGTTACCACCGCAAACCACTATGACCCACCACCCGGCAACACCCTACCCGGTAACACCCTTTTTGTGTGTGTGTGTGAGAGAGAGAGAGAGAGAGAGAGAGAGAGAGAGACCACACTGCCCCGCCACGACCGACCACCGCTGGCACACCCACACATAAATCTGGGCCACCCACGACCATCCCAGCACACCCACAACCGCCCATGACCACCAATCACAAAAACCCAAGGGGCACCCACGACTACCCACGCATCCGGTCTCGAGTCAACAGACCCACCATTGGCCACCACACTACCCCGCCACGACCCACCACGGCAGGCCCATCCATATCTAAATCCAGCCCACCCATGGCCATCCCGTCACACCCACCACCACCAACGACCATCAATCAACAAACCGGGTACCTTGCTCCTTGGTAGGTTACACATTGTTGCTCTATCCCCAAAGTCAAGGGTTCAAAACGTGGTAGAAAGAGGGAGATGAAGAAGGAAAAATAAAAGACCAAATCAAATTTGTGAGGGCAAAAATGTCTGTTTGCTTCAAAATGTTAACACCGTCAGAAAAATTGAGAGTTAGGGAGTGGAGTCTAATAAAAAAGATAGGCGGAGCCGTGTGTAGTTTAGGGCAAACCTCAGGGGTGCTGTGTGTAATTTACCCAAATTACTAGATCAACCCACCTAACCACTCAAGACCTCAATCATCTCATCAAATTGATGGTCACTTGAACCTGTGTCCGTGAAGTCTGGATGCACTTTGATCTAAAACTTATGGGAGATACTGTGTACATCTGTTCACCACACTGAGATGGGTGGCTTTGATGGATATTATGAATTGGCTGTTATACTTGTATGTGAAGCGTGTATGCATTTGGTTATCATAGTCATCATCATCTAAGCCTTTGTCTCAAACTAGTTGGGGTTGGCTGCATGAATCTCTTTCTTTCATCCCCTTATCTCAGTCCTATTTTTTTTGAGAAATTTCTAGCAGTAAAGTCTTATATCAATACTTCTCCCCAAGTTATCCTTAATCTACCCCTGCCTCGTCGTACCCATCAACTTGGGACCAATTGCTTCTTCTTACAGGGGCATCAAAGATATACTTTGGATATGACCAAACCATATCAAGAGATGCTCCCCATATTTTCCTTAATCGGTGCCCATGCTGTTGCCAATATTCTCATTTCTTCTTCTGTTCTTCATTGTGTGGCTGCACAACATTCTAGAACATACAACTTTGTGGTGTTGCCACTTTCCTATAAATCTTCTTCTTTCAACTCGAGAGTAATATTACGACCACACAACACCCCAGAAATACCCAATAAGCAGACCTCCACTTTAGCCGACCTGCTATTATCCTGTAGGTTACATCCTCGTCAATCTTTCCCTCCTTGTGCATTGTTGGTTGAAGATGCATAAAGGTATCTTTCTTACAAACTTGTTGATCATCCATATTTATTTCTTACTTCCTCCCCATCTTCCTAGTTTCATCAAAATCGCTTTCCAAGTACTCTTTAGCCTGCATAACTTAAAGTCTTTGATTTTAAAGTACTACTCTCCACAACATTTTTTCATACTCTAGTCGCATCAATTGAACTATATTATCCGCAAATAACATGCCCCACTACCGGCTCCTCCACCTGTTTTTACACCTGTGCCACAGCCACTGCCAGCAATATTACTCTCACTTTGTAATCGTGTGTGTGTATCAACTGAAGAAAGTGGGTAGAGATGCTGCTTCCTTGAACGACCTATTTTCCTTCCCCGGTTATCGAGAGAGGATTGACCCTTCATTCTGAAGAAGACTCTCGCTCAGGAGTCAGAAGGGAAATCTGAAAGGTATAAAAGTTGGGCTGTCAAATCAAGATAATAGTCGTGGTCAAAATTCAACATCCCTGTCTGGTACTATATCTTTCAGTAAGACATGGTTCAACTTTTTCAAGAGAAATTAACATCTATACATGTAATAAACATATTTCATGGAAGTTTTTCAAGCACTACGCAAATACAAATTGCCCTAAGATGAAATAAATTTTGTACAGAAGCCAGAAGATACTAACATCAAAAGTGCATCGGATATATGCAATATTGCGTCAATTCGATAAACGTACTTTATCTTTTTGCATCCATTTTGTTTTGTATCTTACTGCAAGATACCACCAACCATACTGTTGGCCTTTATCCAGCCCAACACAATACATGTATATAGAGATGAAATTTGCATATAACAGAGCCTTTAACCATCAAATCACGCGCCTCATGTGCATGAAAAGATGTCATTATCTTTCCTAAACTCTTCGATCTTTTGACTCTGCAAGCTCCTCCACTCAGTGTCCTATGACTACAAGCCCCTAAGGGAGCTAAGAGGTCTTTACTTGATTACCTCACGGGTGCCAAAACCCCATGACATTCCAATATCTTGAACATTGTGTTCTCCCAGAGGAATGATGTGACTGTGATCCAAAGTGGGGTTATCCAGGATCCTAGAAGAGGAGTTTCTCATTTATAAACTCTCTTGTTGTTCCACATCTGTTTGACCAGAGCGAAGACCGAAAAGAACCCTGTTAAATTACATCACTCCTCCTTCCCTAGCTCTCTATCTCCTGTCTAGAGCTTAGATCTGCAGCGTATACCAGTCCGTGGGCCAAAATGTCCCACTAAACGCCTTTGTGTGAACTCTGATGTCAAATGACAAGATTTGACTTCATTAGGATTTGAAGCCAGCTGCATTATATTTGTGCAGACCTTTCGCACAAAATGCAGGGACTTGTCCCACCCATAGATAAGGACCATCAGAACTCGTTACTACGACAATAGGATGGGCCCACACTGCAGTTGTGTTCAAACAATTTGAAGTACTTAATAAAGAGCTGCTAGCAGGAGAGCAATGATCTTAGCCAGAAACGCCAGATTATCAAAGGTATCAGAGATTCCCAACCTTTCCGCACATCTTCGCATATAAGAACCAGCACTCGGCTGCTACTCCAAACCACTAAAACTATCTCTATTACAGAAAGTTTTCGACAATTCGATAGATGATTTTATCACCCGGGCCAGGGAAAAAGGATCCCTAAGCCAAAAATGAATATGATGTGCAGAAGCACGTTCACGGTTTGATCTTTCTCCTAAGGGTAGTTACTAGTTTATTGCCATATAGGATTTTGATGATCAAGTTGCCATTTGAGGATAGTGTGGCTGATGTTTATTGTCGCTTTGGCATTTACGAAGAGTTCAGATTACATGATACAGCCTTCACGCTTCTGTTAACTATCTAAGTTTTCTTTTTGCTCTGCAAAGGCTCAAAACTTTCACCAGCATCTGCTATTGTGTATCTTACTCACATGGTCATGTATATTATGCATCATGTTTATTTTCAGGTTTCCATGTGTTGTTTCCTGCAGGTGATTAGTCAGACTCTGGTCAATAGTACCATGAAGCGTGATTGTGCAAAGTGTAGTATGGGGAAGTTTCTAGTGTTATTATTGCTTTGTGGGTTAGGATATCTTATGCTAACTCATACAAGTACTACACATTCTATTTCCGGGGGTCAAGAGAAAGATAGCAATAGATTAAAAGATGGAGATGAGCTCATCACGGATGGCACCAGCAGATTGAGAAGATTTTGGAGAAAACCACCAAGGCTTCCTCCTCGATTATCACCTGATGAAATAGGTAACGTTAACAAATCTGTTCATGTACCTGGGAAGCTAAACACAGGGTCTAAATGGATAGATCGGCAACACAGTGTTAAAAAGGCATTTAGTCATGCATGGTCTGGCTATAAGAATCATGCGATGGGTTTTGATGAGCTTATGCCACTAAGCCAGCGAGGAATGGATGGTTTAGGAGGTTTAGGTGCTACTGTTGTGGATGCTCTAGACACAGCCATGATAATGGGACTGGATGAAGTCGTCTCTGAAGCAGGTTCATGGGTTGAAACACATCTGCCAGAGAGGATAAACCAGAAAGGTCAAGTTAATTTATTTGAAACTACCATTCGAATTCTGGGTGGCCTTTTAAGTGCTTATCATCTAAGTGGGGGAGAACAAGGAGGAACTCAAACACACAAAGGGCCCATGCCAAACATCTATCTGGAAAATGCTAGGAGCTTGGCTGATCGTCTTCTGACTGCTTTTACATCAAGTCCAACTGCAATTCCCTTCAGTGACGTCATTCTACGTGATCAGTCAGCACAGCCTGCTCCCGGTGGACTGAGTAGCACTTCAGAAGTTTCAACTTTACAACTTGAGTTCAATTATCTTAGTTTTCTTACCGGTGATTCAAAGTACAGTTTGGAATCAATGAAGGTCCTGGAACATATGAAGACTCTCCCAAAAGTAAAAGGACTAGTTCCTATCTATATAAGGTATGGCCCTTACGTCTAATATTTTCCTTGATTAACAGTTATTTCTGGGATGACTCTCTTGTTCATCCCTTTTCCGATTAAATGCGACATTATTGATTTAAATGGTCTTTATTGAAAGGAATCTTCTTCTGATTGCCAATACTGAGGATTATTTAGTTCCTTTACCTATTCATTGCTAATTATGAACATTTTGTAGCAGGTGAATTTTTTTTTAAAGACATAAGGCACCTCCCATCTTCTTCTGATACAGATGCAAAATTACGAAATACCTAACTCAGAAATAAGTCAACAGACTACAAGCCATATCAGCAGTACAATTGGCCTTGAATAGTTTTTGGAAGGATGAAAGGATCATATTGTGCTCCTTTGTTCTTAGATAAGTCGTTGGGTAGTGTATCATTTTCACTAAATATGTACATGTTTATATAATCTCTATTTTAGTGAATAATTTCGCTTCAGTTTCAGTTTTGAAGGTGTCATTTCGTGAAGTTTTTCCCTGGTGTCCCCACCCCCCCCCCCCCCCCCAACCCCCCAAAACAAAGAAAAAATAGGAACGATAAAAAAATGCTTTTGGTAACCGATCCCGTGTGTTTATTGTGGAAACCAATTCCCGTAATAGGCCCAAAGTGAAAACCCTTAGTTTCCCTTCTGTTTCTTTGCCATCAAGGTTGACATCTACATACAATTTCTCACAAAAGCAACAGACGATCCCCCTCCTCTCTCTCCAGTGAAACCATTCTAGGGCGAAACAACCAACCCCTTTCAAACGCTACTCCATCTGCGAAGTTATCATATTTGCTTGATAACTTTAATCTGTTTTTTGGAGAAGCTTATGACCAAGCCACTGTGAAAGATATGGGTTGCTGAAATGGTTATACGGTGTTTGGCGAGTGGATAGGGCAGTGGGCTAGATAGATCACTGCCCGGATTAGGAGCTCCTGTTGCTTTTTGTTTACAATTGTATGGTTTTGAGTGAGAAGGTGTTAGAGATCAACTCAATTGTGATTCTTGTCCTTGTCCCGGCCAATGGGCTGGGTTTTACGCCGCCGTTTAGAGCCTCTATTCTGCCCACCATGATGAGTTCATTGTTTTGGTGATACTTGATCTCCAGCAAATATATAGATCAGAAGACGGGAATGTAATATTAAGAAACTCTCTCGTTTTTCTTTCTTAATTTTCTAGTTGCAGAGACGGGAGGTGAAGAGTGAGGGGCATGGTGGAAAATGGTGGCTGCGATGCTTTATTCTTATGATGAAGAAATGAATAAGAAAAGTAGATACTACATTAAACAAGAAAAGAAGAAGACTATAAACCATAAAACTTCTACGCTATTTTTCCTTCAAGAAACAGATTGTTAAAGTTTTTTCATGTCTCCACCCCCCCCCCCCCCCCCCCCCGCAGGGGGTCATCACAGGCCCCGCGTCATCACAGGGTTACAAATCTGCTCTGGATAATGTCATTATAAGATACACAAGCTTAAGCACCTATCAGGATGTGATCCTCTGAACTTTTCTCACTCTTGATGCTCAAGTTGACAGACAGATAATTTTGTTCATGCCTGAGCTTGTCCAATCATTCTGTGACTAGGCAGGTAGGGCTTTTGCTATTTTAGAAGTTGGGATTTGTTTCCTCGGTTTTTGACTTACAGTTTTATCTCATTTTTTGTACTTGTACTCCACGCTTCTTACATAGATCCAATTTTGTTGCAAAAAGTAGCTTCCCTATATTTCCACATAGCCTTGTGGTCATTAATTGCATGTTGATAATACAAAGACGTGGACCAGTGGTTTTAATATTCCTATTGGAAGTGATAAATGCACTCCTTAGATCAACTGAGGCACTCCCAAATCACATTATCTATGTTAAAGGCTGTGGAGTGGATTGGTTGTTTATGAGTGTGCTGATATAGTGTTTCTTTGTATAACACAAGTCTCTTTGTCACTAGAAAGTAAAAATGTCTCTGTTTCACTTTCAGCAGCAAATGAAGCGTTGATAAGCATAATAAAGTTACTTGTTACTATTATCTTCATAGTTCCAACGGTATGTTAGGTAACCATATATTATTCTGCAACCAGTAAAAGGGAAGAGAACAAAGTGTTTGATTACATTGTTCTTTTTCGACACGTTTTTGCTTCCCGGCGGGGTCGATGGAGGAAGGGGCTTCGGTGAGGTGAGTATCAGATTTTTGGTCCAGTGTGTATACATTTCATCATAATCCTTTCTCTCTACCCCTTCGTATTTGCTAATTTGAACAACCAGAGTAAATAGCGACCTTATAAATGGATACTTGTTGATCAGTAGATGTATACTGGTGTTAGTACAAGAATTTTGAAAACAGAACTTGAAGTTATACAAAAAGAAGTTAGGTTCTTTAAAAATAGCTTGTCAGCCAAATGCTTTTTGTTATTCTTCTGAGAGTACCAAGCGAAAGTCGAGAATGAGAAAATTTACTATATGAGTCATTTGTTGTTTCTATATAGCTAAGCTGGTGGAGTTTATTGACAAATTTTATTTTCTCGGCATGGCTTCAAGGATTGGTGGGTAGACATATCTTTTGTAGGAGGAGGTATATCATGGTTATTTATTTGTTTCTTCTTCTTATGACTGCAGTCCTCATTCGGGTGAATTCAGTGGAGATACTATTAGATTGGGATCTCGGGGTGATAGCTACTATGAGTACCTTATTAAAGTTTGGCTTCAAAATAAAGCAAGTAACTGGACGTACTTGTATGAAATGTATGACGAAGCAATGAAAGGTGTCAAGCATCTTCTAGTTCAGAAATCTATCCCCAATGGCTTGCTTTTCGTGGGGGAATTGCCTTATGGGCCTAAAGGTTCTTTTAGTCCCAAAATGGATCACCTGGTAAGTTGTCCTTGTTTTGTTTAGTATGATGCAAATTGGTCTTTTGTAAGTTGATTAGGAATTAAAACTTTATACTTAGTTTCTCTTATCATTTATGACCAAAATTGAGCATCAAGTTAGTATAGTTGGAGATATTTAGGACATAATGTGCGGTAACTCTCTTTTAAAGTTCTGGAAGTTCTCCTGGATAGTTTGTAATGTTACGCAGTTGTATTTTCGTTCTAGGTTAAATTTATCTCAGAATCTTCGGGTTAAATTTTTTAGGGTGCAAGGACCATGTTTTTTTCTTTTCTGGAAGGTGGAATATATGTCAGCAGGCTGCCTCTCAACGCTTTGTAGTCCATATTTTTGATACCGGAATACTTGACTACCATGTATAGGTGTGTTTCCTGCCCGGAACTCTTGCACTTGGTGCCACCAAAGGCATTACAAAGAAAGAAGCGATGAAAAGAAACTTGCTTACTTTAGAAGATCTAGAAAACTTGAAGCTTGCGGAGGATCTGGTTAAAACATGCTTCGAGATGTATTCTGTAACTTCTACTGGTCTTGCTCCAGAAATTGCTTACTTCAATATAGAGGTGAGTTGGATAACATATCTGCTTCTTAGGTGCAGCAGATACATGTATGCAGAAGGTGGAACATTATTTTGTCTACTTCAGTTGCAGTCTCCTCCTTTCATTTGAAGTTCCTAACCATTGGATTGGAGACTTGATTTCTGGGTCTACGTTATGCAGGGAAACTCTGAAGGAGGGCTTGATGGTGGAAACAAGAGTTCTGAATATGTAAATGACATCAGCATCAAATATGCTGACCGTCACAATCTTTTGCGCCCTGAAACTGTTGAATCATTGTTTGTTCTGTATCGTATAACAGAAGATCCGAAGTATGTGCCAAAATTTTGGATTCCTGTATAATCTTTGCCATAATTAAACTTCTGCTGCTTCTTGAGATTTAACACATTGGTGTTGTTTACTATTATTGCTGCAGATATCGTGAATGGGGTTGGGAAATCTTTGAGGCATTTGAAAAGTATACAAAGGTTGATTCTGGAGGTTACAGTTCTCTAGATGATGTCACTGTGATTCCTCCTCATAAAAGGGACAAGATGGAGACCTTTTTCTTGGGTGAAACACTGAAGTATTTATACTTGCTGTTTGGAGACAGCAGTCTTATTCCATTGGATGAGTTTGTTTTTAACACAGAAGCTCATCCCTTTCCTATTCAAAGAACTAATAAGAGGGAATAGTATTCTGAATGTAGAGCAAACTCTCATGACCTGTAAATCATATAACGGTGGGCACAGATTGATTGCCAATTGAAATCGTGCATGGTCTCATTGTTGCATCTCAAGGAAAGGGGTGGCCATAGTGAGAGATATTAGAGGTGCTCAACTCATTGTTTCTTCTACACTGCATGAGTGGATCGGTCTGTATTATTTGTCAAAATGGAGAACTCTAAATATCCTTCGTCTTTGACCGTATACGTTACTAGATGATTGCAATTTTGCTAGATGTCTTTACCTCAGTAGCTTCAACAAAATAAGTGGAGAGAGTTTCTGTAATGGGTGGAAAGAAGCCATGTAACCGATTACTTCGGTTTCTCAATATATTTTATAACTTGTTAGCGAAATATTGATTGATGTAGCCTGCTTTTCTAATCTCAATATACAATTTCACTGAAGCTACAAGCTCTCGGCATGTCTACTATGTAGCCTTCAGTAGTGGTTACAACTCATTGAAATATCTAATTTCACACTCATTTGGAATGACAAACAATTGGTCCCCATCTCGAATGACCCCTAAGTCATCTATTTCTGCATTCTCTGAATTTACAACTTTTGCAAGGTTGTAGCCTCCAAATTTCTGACCTGCAGCTCCACAAGGTGCAGGGTGAAATACAAACTATCAAGAAGAAAGCATGAATCATATGAACACTACAGCCTCTTAGTTTTCAAGGTTTGAACTTTGTTGGCTGGCCATTTATTTTCTGATGTTCTTGAATATATTCTAATTCTGGTCAAACTAACAAATTTGTACTTTGAAACTGCAGATTAATGATCAAGTTTCTTGACGTTGAACAATGCTTACCTGCAATTCTCATTAGCTCTTCTAGTGAATCAGGTAGGAGTATTAGCTTCCCCATCTGCTTTTGTCCTGCATTTTCATTTTGAAACTTCAAGTGAATGGTGACTCTCCTTTTACTCAATCTACTAACTTCTGTATCAGAAGGGCAGCTAGAGTTGCTTGATCCTAGTACTGTGGATTTTCTTAGATGAGAATCGGCACAACTTAACATCCTCTTTCGTGTAGGTTTGAGTTGACCACTCCTGGTGTTGTCAACTGTTCCTGGCCAAGGGAACTCTATTTTGTGCTCATCTAAAATCCTTCTATTTTCATGACATTGTAGAAAGTTATACATGCTCTTGTTTCCTTGATGTACTGATAAAGCTTTTAATGTCCACCCTCTAGCATCTGGTTTGTCGATATCTGCTTCTTCTTCAAGCGAAATCTTTACCAATTCAAGTTGCCCCTTGCAAGCAGCATTATGAAGAGCTGTCTGGCCATCCTCGGCTTGTGAACTTACATCCATTCCACTTGTATTTATGATACACGTGTTTCCTGGCTTTTCCTTCTCTAAAGCTTCTGAATTGAAGAAATTCACATCCCTTGGCTCCTGTATGAGAGGATCCCCATATGAACTTTCTTGATATCCAGCATGAGAACAGCTTTCTCCTTTTGGTCCCCCATCAAGCCACTCACTGAGCACCAAACCTGGATCCTTGTGTTGGTCTGTGACGCCAAAGCTTTCCAATGCTCTCATCTTCTGCAAATGGAAACCACATAATAGCCTCTTGTTGTTACAAAAAAGAATGATAAAGCTGGAGAAGCACGTCTTACTCGATAAATGTGTTAATGTCATAAATACCAGGTAAAGATTGTTTATCATGATGCGTCCATCTTCTGCATTTGATTTGATGATGTTCATCAGAGTAGTTCTGTTCAGATGTAGTATTTGAGAAATCTGTGTGGTCCGAACCGTGAATGGCTGTGGCCTATGGCATAAAACCCCTATCTCGCCAAACATATCCCCTGCAATAGCCCTTCCAAGGACCTGTATATGTGAAATGATGCATTGTTTTTCTACTGTTTCCTTGTTCTGTTTATATAAAATTTGGTAATCGGAAAATACTTACTTGATCCTGCCCGCCAATATGTGCAATGAAATCCTACAACCAAAAAAGTTCGCTCCATATATGTCAGAAATGAGCATTATTGAGAACATACAGTATTTTTTAAAAATTGCTTGCTCACCACTGCTCCCAAGACTATTATGTACAGATCTGTTGGAGCCTCATTCTGTAGAATCACATTTTCCTTGGGTGGGAAATACTCGGCTTCCATTTCCGACACCTTTTACAAAGAGGTATATCGCATATTATGAGGTGAAGTCACGTGTATTCACCATTAAGCTCTAGCTCTATTTTCGTTTTAAGCCTCCATGTCAAAGATGAATACATTCTTATCTTGCAAGCACGGATAAGTGAGGAACGAAGGAGAGAAAAGAAGGTTACCAGTTGAAAAAGAAAGTCATAAGAAACACCATGAAATAGATGAACATTCTGAACTATTGGGAAAAAGAGATGTTGTGCAATGCTTGAACGTATGGCCTTTGGTAGGCTACTCAAGGTCTCTTTATGCTTCAATCCTTCTGTTTTGAAGTTGAGGCATATGTGTGACAAAATTTGATCTTCTATATGCGAGGGCAACTGATTTCGCCTGGTAAATTCTGAAGCAGCTCTGACTGTATCCCTCTGCAGCAGCACCAGAAGCAAGGTTCTTATAATTATCACAGTATATATGTGTTT